>OY755041.1:110793973-111001473 GCA_963576565.1 Aspidapion aeneum | reverse complement strand
CACTACTATAGTATAGTATATGTGTGAGCTAAAATTTTGTCTACAATGAAAACACGTACTTTTCTTGAATAAATTTTTTACCTTTAATCCATTTGTTTTGAATAAAAATATTTTTTTTTAGTCCAACGCAGGATTTAATCTTAAAATGAGAGTTTATTTTTCTTCTTTAATTGTTTTGTTTCAGTATACTCCATTTTGTAACAAAGCAAATTGTCTTCATATAAGTAATATTTTGCTTCCAGAGAAAACGGTGCCTTAGATTAATTCAGTTTCAATTTATAATAAAACAATTTCTGTTTCACATTAAAATAAAGAGGTAAGACATTTTTTGTGCAATATCAAGAAAATATTCTCTTGGTGAATAGGAACGCACAAATTATTTTACTTCAAAGCAATTTGCTTTGATCTAAGACAATTTTTTTTACCATGTATTAGAAACATGCATTTATGCTATCAAGTATTTTTAAATGCTTTTTTGAGGTACCATTCCCAAACATTAACAAGGGTCGTGCATAAAAAGGAGGCGATTTTTAGAATTTAAGTAACGTTACCTATGCTGCCGCCCTTAAGCTAGAATGCCGTTAACTACCTAAAAAATTTTCCCAGTTTTGATCAAAAAACCCGGAAAATAATAAACAAACAATGCTCCTTGATAACTGGAAGTTATTAGTTTCTTGAAAACCACAAAAGCTAAAGAAGATTTGCTTATAAAAATTGATGTAGAATGATTTTGTGATTAACACGGCACCAAAACATAAAAATTGTCCAAATGTTGGTTAACGGCATTATAGCTTATGCACGGCAGTATGCGTGCGTATACTTTGCCAATTTGTACATATTTGGCTCGGTCTCTAGAAATTAAAACATCGGCTAGTAGAAAAAGTATTTGCTTATCTTTTCTCTATATAATAAAGGTATTAAAATAATAATGACAAAATCGCAGGTACGATATTTGTCATCAGAAAATATGTATGAGGTTCTCTGTAAAATTTCTATTATTTTGTTATAGAACTATATAATAAAATTAAATTGACTACGCTACTGTTTGTACTGTAGCTATGTGGATATAGCTATTTATTAATCCCGACCTCGGCATTCGTACTATCTGGGGGCTGTATTGTATATTTTTCTCGTGATTTTTCGCGCAGAGCTTTTGTTGGCGTCCGTCCAGCCCAGAAGTGTCAAATCAGCCGTAAATTTTATGTATCTCTCAGGGATACTTCGCTGAATAGCGACGCTATATCCTTCAACATGAACCGAGATTAGATTTTATGAAGCTGTATGAGACAAAATTTTTGTTTTTACCCGCTTTTGTTTGGTGTATTTTTAGAATTTTAAGTAATTAGCTTTTTTAAAAAATCCTGCAAATACTTTTGGATTAAATACGACGATTCTCTTTTTCTCCGATTAATTAGGGACTTATTGGAATAAAGCCAGCAATATTTTGAGAGTTTTAAATTGTAGACTAACAGTTGGTCTTCCAAAATTGACATGACAAAGTCGAATTTAAAATAAGAGGATTGCTTATGTTGGATCTTATTGTAAACAAAGGCCTGGAAGACTATCTTAAAATGTAAAACTGGCAGAATACAGCATTGCACTATACGTGCCTGGCCTTTTCTCAATAAGTCCCTAATGACATTTTTAATCTACAGTATTTTTGCCCACCCAGTAGCTGAAACAATTAAGTATGGTATATTCTGTGCTGAAGCTGATCTTGGCGAAAGCAATGCAAATTAATAGTCAACTTTAACAATTTTATTTATTTAAAAAAAACTCAAACAAACATAACAATATATTTTACCTATTTCAATAATTTTAAATTTTTTTCTTCAGAATTTAAGCTGGATGATATAAACTCGTTCAACTGTACGCATTGTTTATCGTTTTTTCAAGCTTTTATTTAACTTCAGATGTTCTGACTATCTAACTATCAAATTTTGTGAAGCGTTTTTGATACACTTCCCATTATCCGATTTAGATGAAATTTGGTACACACATAGTGGTCCCATGACAATACAACATTAAGAAAAAAATATCCTCCCACCCCTACCCCCACTCCCTTTCATACAAAAATGAGTTTTTGACACACTTTCCATTATCCGATTTGGATGAAATTTGGTATACATATAGTGGTCCGATGACAATACAATATTGAAAAAGAAAATCCTACCACTCCTACCCCCACCCCCATCTATAGAAAAATGCGTTTTTGACACACTTCCCATTATCCGACATATAGTGGTACGATGACAATACAACAATAATTAAAAAATGTCCTCCCACCCCTACCCTTCACCCCCTTCTATAAAAAATGCGTTTTTGACACACTTCACTTCAAATGACTTTTATAAAATTTGGTATATGCATAAAGGTCCGATGGCAATACAGCCCAAACAAAAAATATATTTCTACCTCTACCCCCACCCTCTCCTTCCCCCAATAGAAAAATGACTTTCCAAACAACTCACGATCAGCGATTTCATTACAATCTAGAATAAACTCTTCTGTTCTTTTATTGAACAAATATTTTCATTTAATAGAGTAGATAGCTGAGACTAAAAAGTAGAAAATAAATTGGTAAAATTTTTTTTTTAAATCACAAGCTTTTATAAAATGCACTAAAAATCAAAAAAATAATTTTCTAACATTCTAATATTATCATAATAATAAAAGCGATGGCCGCAAATCAAAGCATGTTAATCTAAAGTTGTGATCTAAACACTTAAAGAATATTCAACATAGCAGGTCATCAAAGATATGTTTGATGTGCCGCAATGTTATGCCATTGCCATACCTATGTCAGAGAAATGCTGGGGTATCTTAGGTCGGGTTGGGTGGGTTTGGTACCTCTGCATTTTTCTGCTAGATTGATTCTTGCAAATAGTGATATTTAATAACATAATCAAGATTTCCATCAGCCGGCCATCGCTTTTATTATTATGATAATATTAGAATGTTAGAAAATTATTTTTTAATTTTTAGTGCATTTTATAAAAGCTTGTGACTTAAAAATTTTTTTTTACCAATTTATTAATTATTTAATTTAAAATATATAGAAATAAAGTTCTACAAACTCGATAAAGTTCAACAAATTTTGCAATAATAAACAAAACTTTAATTTTTATTAAAAAAAAATACATAGGTAGCGGACACTCCCTTTAGTCGGACATCCCTTTAGTCGGACAAATTTGTTAGAACCAAGCTTTTCCCTATTTCTTTACATGCAAAATTCACTCCTATAACCGGACTCTCTAATAACCGGACGCGGACAATTTTTTTTGGTTCAAAAATTCTGAGACCTCCTTTAACCAGACGGAAAGCTTTGACAACGGGACGGAGCTCTGCACGACATGGGCATTAATATTATGTAGTATGTTGGCAACAACGCACTCTGGAGCCGGGGAATTACTTTCTTTCGTTTTAATGCGGAGACTAAATACTTTTGTCGTATTTACAAAATATTTTATTCGGTGGTACTGATGTGTTTTATTTTTATTGTTCAGTTGGGTTCGTTCTTAGTTTACGTGAAAAAATTGAAGTTGTTAATATTTCGGAGAAGGAACATCTATCAGCACGGAAGATCGTTGAAAAATTTAAAATCGGAAAAACTCAAACAGCGGAAATTGTTAATAAATATATATTAAAATTTCGCAGTTCCATCTCATAAGCGGACACCTCCAATAAGCGGACAAAATCGACCGCTTATGGAAGATTTCATTGTATATAATTTGATTAACTTTCACCTTTTATTTGAAGCATAGGGTAAACTTTCAGTTGTGAAGGTGTTAAATTAGTCAGGCCCCGTTTATTTAAATACGATCTAAATTAAAATGTTCTGTTAGGTACTTATAAACCTTTTATTATTTTCACGATTTTTTTAGGTACCATTAATAATCTTTGATTTCCTTTTAATCTACATCCGACCTCAAAGCAGTGCAAATTGCTAAAGCTTCCTCTCTCCCTTCTAAATATCCTCCAAGGTTTTACGATTATTTCATAACCCATAATCGAGAAAGTTCGATGTTCACGTACATTTCTAGTTAAAATTAACCACTAAAATATAGGTCAAACGTCTAAGAGTGATAGTTAAATCATTAATCCCAGGAGGAATCCATAACTCAGATTTAATAGTCAATATATATAGCGAAACAACAACATCAATCAAAATCCACGAAGGAATCAAGTTAATCCGCATAAGAAAAGGTGTCAGACAGGGTGACAAAATATCCCCTAAACTATTTAACCAGGCCCTAGAAGATGTTTTTAAAAAGTTAGTTTGGGAAGAAATAGGCATCAAAATAGACGGACAATACTTAAACCATCTAAGATATGCTGATAATATCGCCTTAATAACAGATAAGAAAGAAGAACTGATAAAAATGCTGAAAGAACTGAATACAGCAGCTTAAAATATAGGCTTGAGTATGAACTGCACTAAAACTAAAATCATAACAAATACAGATGAAAATATCACGATCAGAACCAAGAGAAAATAGAGAAAGTAGAGGAATATAAATATATACCTGCGACAAATTATTAAACTAAAAGAAGAACACCAAACAGCTGAAATCAAGGGACTAGTAAGATTGGCTTCGGCAGCATTCGGTAAATTAAGCTACATATTAAAAAATTAAAAATATTCGCAGTACCTCAAAATGAAAGTGTATATACTGAAAAATGTATCCTGCCTGTACTTACCTATGGATCCCAGACTTAGACACTTACAAAATCAAACATTGTTAATGTAACAAAAGTCTAAAGATCAATGGAAAGACAAATGTTAGATATAAGGCTAACATATAAAAAAAGGAATGAATCGATAAGAAATAAAACCAAAGTAGGAGATATCAGAGGAGAAGTAGAAAAATTAAAATTGCTCGACCTGTTTAGGTTACGTTTTCAGTCTAGTAACCTAAATTCCCATTTTATCATTCTATACAGCATTTGTAATCAGTGGCGTAGCGTGGGGGGCGCGGGGGGTTTGTCGCCCCACCACCACGAGGGTACTGGCGTCCCATGGGTGCCTTAAGCGCCCTAAGCTTTGTAGCAGGGCCGGCAACGGCAAATTGAGAGGGCGGCAAAGCTGTCGCTAGGAAAGGAAAGGCATGATGACCTTATGTTTTTATTTTTTTTTGGCCGCAAGATTGGAATAGTTATTTAAACAACAAGGTTTGAAAACGACTCTTTGCACACGATCGAGACAGTTTGGTAGACCGAGCCCAAGGCGAGGTCTACAAGTCGAGGGAGTGTGCAAAGAGGTTTTCAAACGAGTTTTTTACAATATTTTTTATACGACTGCTAATAAAGAAAGAAAAATCAAATTTTAATTTAACTTGTTTTTATTTCCGACATTTTTACAACAAAACTTTAAAAATTCAACAATTTTTTGACGTATCTAATCAACAAAACATACGAGCAGTGACGGTTGCTACGGAACTAAGCCAACTTATATTGATGGGTGACAACAACAAAAATCACAATGACGGGAGACCCGTATGCAGAAATGACATAGGCGTGCGCAAAAATGACATAAGCGTGTGCAAAACGTTTTGCACACAGCGTGCGCAAAATGCAATTTTCAGATCGTGTTCTCCGTGCGCAAAACCCCCTTTTACAAGACAGTGGTATAAAAAGTAAATAAAGTTTTTGATGGGCGCCCTTTTCATCTGTCGACCCCCCCCGCCCCTTCAGGCACGCTACGCCGCTGCTTGTAATTTGGTCCTTAGGCTCATTAAAAAATACCCAGGTTTAATACTGCAGCTTGATGCTTCATCAGATCTTTTAAGGCTTTTCCACACCGGCTCCACTTGATTTTTGATTTTCTTTGTCTAGATTCAATCAGCTTCACAAACTTTATACATATCCAAATCTGTTTTGTTCCTTACTAACACCATCAATTAAACAAAGATAAATATAACAGAGTAAGCTTCAGCTACAAAACACCCCTCCGGGTTTTATCGATTGCGATCATTTTGCGGCGGTCGTGATTCGTTAGGGCAGGCCCCGCCTGGTGCCCCCGAGTTTCCATGACAACGGGGCTCTGATAAAGATACAGCCATAGGGAGTTCCATACGAGTGAGAAAGAGGAGACAAGGTTGCACTGATATGATAAAGCTCGGAAACTAATGAAGTTGGGTGAATAGAGAAAAGATGAGAGTTTTCCCCGGATTCCTGGTTATATATGGGAAATTTAAACAGGAATGATTATACAGGGTGCAGTAGAATTGTTAAATCTTTGAGAAAATTACCGAACAAAGACATCTTTACACAGGCCTTTTTGGCTATTTAGAGTGCGAATTTGGAGAAACGCTCGGACACGTCGATTTTGTATGCGAGGGGGACACTTTTTGGATATCTCGAAACCGAACCGAACCCCTTCGAGGGGTAGAATTATCACATTTATAGAAAATAAATGGATCCACGACGGATCTGACACCTTCCTAGCTAGCCTATTATCACACTTCAAGTGAAGCCATGATAATAGATTAGCCTTAAAAACAGTTTTTTGTAAATATCTCAGAAATTAAAGCTCCTACGGAGTTTTGGGTTATAACACGAATTATTGAGCAAAATTTAGGCTACTACATTCCGAAAACAATGTATTGATACGATGCTCCGTTAGAATAGAATAGAATAGAATAGAAAGTTTTTTTCGTCGAAAATAATACCTTCTCTAGCCATTGCTACGCGGGCTAGGAAGGTGAAAATAACTTAGTTTTACCAAAGCACTTTGGTTTTAGATCTGGAAAGTTTACTGAAGATGCCATTTTTAACTTCACAAATGAAATCAAAGAAACACTAGAGCAACGAAAACCATCTCTTTGTGTATTTGTTGATCTAATTGAAGCTTTTGACATTGTCTGTCACGAAAAACTTGTTCAAAGGCTTGATCAAATTGGTATGATAGGCAGCGTAAATATTCTTTTTAAAAGCTACTTAACTAAAAGGGCCCAATATGTTAACATGGATGAATTTAAGTGTAAACATTGAACTGCAACTTGCGGAGTTGCACAAGGGACAGTTCTAGGGCCAGTTTTATTTACAATATACGAAAATAATCCGTTAAAAGCAAACAACTTATAAGTTTTGCAGATGACATTGCATTTTTTATAAAGGAAACTCGTGGCGCGATCTTAGAAACAAACCGAAAACAGATCTAAATGAAATTTTTAATTGGTTTCGGAGCAACACGCTCACTTTGAATCAGATCAAAACCAAATTTGTTTTTTTCGTCTGTTATAACTATATCTATCTGAATATCATTTTTTGAATGTGGGACAAAACATTTGCATATCAAAAACAGACAGTATGAAGTACCTGGGAATCATAATATATCAGCACTTACGCTAGGACATCGAAGAAATATGTTATTTATTCCATGGCTGGGATAAGCAAATACATCATATTGTTTCTAAAACAAGATATCTAATTACATGTTTTTATCATTTAAGGCTCTATCTAAAGACAGAACAACTTAAAACCATTTACTGTGCACTGGTCCAATCGAACTTAAATTAAGGAATTACTGATTGGCGTAGTGCTAATGAATGCCATTTGACATACGACCACTCTATTTTTTCAATGTTTTATTCTTCCTCACAAAAAATTACTTTGTTATAGCTATCCCCCGGTATATTAAACCCACATCTGCTATCCTTTTCCACTCAGGAACTCAAGGAATTTACAGGACATTCCGCAATGTCCAGGATTCCTGCCGGGAGATATTGCTCGTTTCCCGCCATGCCATTGAAAGGGATTTAATATTGTGTCCTGCGATCGCTCGTCTTTGCCAGAGTCTTGATTTATGGACATTCCTATGGAAAACATTGGTGATTAGAAAATACTTAATGCTAAAATATATGAAATTCTTGATTTTTCGTGGATTGCAAGACTATTATTGCCCTATTTGCAGAGTACATAGTGTCCCAAATTCAATGTTTTTGGAGAGTTCCAGCTATTTTTAGGGGAGTTAGAAGGTGGAAAAAACACTGACTTCACTTTCAAGCCTCGAATTTTAGAAGACCCTGTACCAACCTATTGCGCCAAACCAACATGCATAGTTTGTAGAGGGCATCAAAATAAGCAAGTTGGGGGTAAGGGGAATCAATTATACATAGCATGTAACAAAACATTTTTTTAAAAGTAATCCATTCAAGTCAAAAAAATTTAAAATTTTAAGTCGTCCTCCACCAAATTTATTCAGATCATACTAGTTTTGGCTTATACGACCATCATCATTGATCTACAAAAAAAAACGTAAAGAGTACTACGTAGTAAAATACCTAACAGGTTAAAAACTCATCTTATCTATCTTAAGTATTGGTATACCTTTTTCAAGATTTGTTTGCCTCCAGAATGTATTTTTTTCTAATAATCATTTTTGTTTCAGGTGAAAAACCACACAAATGTACTGTCTGCGGCAAAGCGTTCAGTCAATCGTCAAACCTCATCACCCACTCAAGGAAGCACACAGGCTTCAAGCCATTTGCCTGCGACCTCTGTGGTCGGTCGTTCCAACGCAAAGTCGACCTCCGACGACACAAGGAGACTCAACACACCGAGTTGCGTCCTATCGTTACATAGTGCCAAAATACCGGTAACGGTCCTCATCCGTTACCGGCGGTAGGACAACCACATTCCGATTTTAAATCATCCCACGCGCTTGTTCAAAACCACGCACTCGCACTTGCGCAAAACCACTCGCTAGCTACGCAAAACCATTCTGTACTAGTACACGCGCAAGGAAATTCTGCCATAGGTCAAAATCATTCACTAAGTCATGCGCAGGGTAGTTTTGAAGAAAGTAAAGCATTGTATAATAGATCTCAAATGGGTTTACTGGAAAGAGGACATCAGCTTTTAATGCAAAATTCAGAAGGAACTTTGCAAAGGAGCAGCTTAGAGGATGTTAGGGGATTTACTAGTTCTGGGTGGCCAAATTAAGGTACCATAAATGGAAAAAGACGAAACTTAACACACAGAATTGAGAACGATCTTCACCAACCATTGTCAAAATACCGGTAAGGGTAGTTAAATTTTACCGGTTGTAGGGCAACCACCTTGAACTACCGCACACGCTTCTGCAAAACTCCTCGCTTTTACTTACGGAGAACCACTCGCTGGCTTCGCAAAACCATTCTATACCAGGACACGCGCAAGGAAATTTTACCATAAGTCAAAATCATCCACTTAGTCATGCGCAGGTAGTTTTGAAGAAAGCAAAGCTTTGTATAGTAGATCTCAAATGGGTTTACTTGAAAGGGGACATCAGCTTTTAATGAAAAATTCAGAAGGGACTTTGCAAAGGAGAAGCTTAGAGGATGTTAGGGGATTTACTAGTTCTGGGTGGTCAAATTAAGGTACCATAAATGGAAAAAGACGAAACTTAACACACAGAATTGAGAACGATCTTCACCAACCAGTGTCAAAATACCGATAAGGGTAGCTAAACATTAACGGTGTTAGGACAATCACTTTCAAACTTTAAACTAATGAACGCGCTTCTGCAAAATTATCCGCATTTATTTACGGAGAACAACTCGCTGGCTACGCAAAACCATTCTGTAATAGTACACGCGCAAGGAAGTTTAACATAGGTCAAAACCAACTGAGTCATGTGCAGGGTAGTTTTGAAGAAAGATGGGTTTACTTAAAGGTGGACATCAGCTTTTACTGCAAAATTCAAAAGGGATGTTACAAAGGAGAAGTTTGGCAGATGATAGGGGATTTACCAGTTCTGGGTAGCCAAATTAAGGGACCATAAATGAAAAAGGATGATACTTAATACACATAATTGCTACCAATCGTTACCAACCAATGTCCAATACCGGTAAGGGTAGCTAAACGATACAGGTGGTAGAGCAATCACGCGCTTGTGCAAAACTCTCTGCTTTTTCTTGCACAGAACCACTCGCTGGCTACGCAAAACAATTCTATAATCACGCGCAAGAAAATTTAACCATAATGTCAAAACCATTCACTAGGTTATGCGCAGGGTAGTTTGGAAGTAGGTAGCTATATAGTTGAAAAAGGACCGAAAAGGAATAAATAATAACTCATGAAGCAAACTCATGAAAAATTTTACTTAAGTTACCATTGTGACCAAAAGAGTCTATATTAGACTAGTCGGGATACTAATGATTAGTTTAAGGTTTTATAAATAGATTTACATTAAATCCTGTGATTTTAAATAATATTTAAAACTAATTAAAAATTTATTATAAAAAATTCAAAATAAATTAGTTTATAAATCTGTAAAAAGTTATACATAATCAGCGATGAGGCCAGAATTTTCTGTTTGAGAGACCATATCTGGGATCGTCACTTTATATAATAAGTAGAAATGTGCAATTGAACAAATAATAAGACACTTTAGGTAGGTCTTCAAAATTTCGAAATTACGTAATTTTTGTAAATAATAATAACCTGGTCAAATTAAAAATTCAAAAATCTGTAGATATTTTTTTAAATCATATCAATATACAGGTAGGTAACGATCACGGTGGATAGAATAGACCGGTGTTTGGATCTTATATATATATATATATATATATATATATATATATATATATATATATATGTCGAATTTTCCACGTCACTGGTGGTCCAGCTGATTTTCGTAAACAAAAGTTAAATCTGATATGAACAACGGAGCAACTAATATTTTTTAAATTTTTTGAATACTAAGGCAGTTTTCCTACTGTTTTCTAGTACATCCTTATAAAATGTAATTTTCTAGACGTATTTTCGGATTTTTTTTTAGCCCGCTTTATTTTTTATTACACAAAACTTAAACTACAAGTCAAACTGAATATGATCGTTTAGTATCAAAGGTGAACCCAGGACTATTGGGTAGTAAACAAAGATGTAGGTCAGCGGATGATTTTTGAAGCTGAAACGAACACATTATTTTCTTAGAATTTTATTTTTTTGTAAAGAGAAATGAAGCGGGCTAAAAAAATAACGACTGGTATGTCAAAAGAATGTTATTTTATAAGAATATACTGAAAAATAGTAGGAAAATTGCCTTAGTTTTCCAAAATTCAAAAAATATTAGTTGTCCATATCATATCTAACTTTTGTTTATAAAAATCAGCTGGACCACCAGTAACGTGAAAATTCGACATATATTTATAAGATCCGAACACCGGTCTATTCTATCCACCGAGGGTAACGATAATCTTAAGTTGACAGTTTTGAGTTGGTTTGGAGGTTACGTTAGTACATACGATAAGATAAATATCAAGATCATTGCGATTAGGTAAATATCAATATCTTCGCGTCAAATTTCTCTCTCTTCTAAGATTTAAAAACCAAAGCATAGAAAATTGAGCTTTTTTATTAAATTTATTTCAACAGTAGAATACGAACGAAACAAACCACGTACTTCTTAAGTATCAAACAAGTTTCGTGGCTAATCGGGCAAAAAGGAGTTTTTGTTTCCATCACGGGTACGAAATTCCACGTTAAGTATATTTATATCCAATTGTCCAGTCCAAATACGTTAGAGCATAAATATGGGGCATACCCATGCATTCTCGCACGCGATACTTGAAGCCAGGACCCCTATTTAATTCTTAATGTTCCTTTTTCGGGTAGACAGGATTTTGGTTACTACGCATGCGTTAGTTTTGATGGTTTTGGAACATACTCCGATACGTCACTAGATTTATGGTTGTGTCTATTATTTTTTTCTAAAACTAGTTTATTGGGTGAAAATTTATCAAATTGTGGATTAAAATTGTAGTTCTCCTGAAACTAATTGTGTAGATTTTTTGTCGACACCGTGAAGAGTGTTAAATGGCATTGGCAGCCTCCGAACGTCACTAGGAAATGTCGAATAAAGTCAGTGTCAGCTGTCCGCTATATTTTACATGCTAATTTTTTAGACAAGTTAGCGACGATTAAGTCGATGTTCTATTGTTTTGGTGGATGTGTAATTGAAAATGGATTTGAATATACCTTGTGCTTTTTACAGTATTTAAATATTGATACGTATTTTTTAATTACTTATTATTTAGCTTGGAAAATTTCTGTATATAAGTTTTTTTATCAGTCATGAATTATTTCTACTGTTTTTCGAACTTTAAACCACCCCTTAAAGGTGTTACTACAATTTGAGAGTATTTTTAACGGGAATCCTACGACTGCACTGACTAAATTTCCAAAAAATGACATTTCGTTGCAAATTTTTTATGTGGTTTTTCTTTATTTCTAAAGTTAATTTAAATTTATATGAGATGAAACTCACTGAGAAATGCTTACTACCATATTGCATATTAGGATGAACCAAATCTTTGCAGCTATTTGATCTGTGAGTATTAAAAAAATACACTTAAACCGGTCGGTATCAAGTCTATAGACTTTATACTTAAACCGGGTCTAAAATGTTAAGTTTTAGGGTCTTAGTAAATACTGGTAGGAAAAAAGTTTTTAAACAAACATTGGTACAAGTACAAATAAATTAAAGACGTACGTAGAAAAAAGGTATAAATTGGAAATTTTACGAAGCGCAAAAGAAAGTCTCGGACTTGGCGGGCCGCAGGCAAAATCTCGTTTCCGTTTTCCAGAGAACGATTTCAATCTAGCTGGCTGGTTAAAAATCAAGTTGCTCAATCAAGGGCGCCTGTTTTATATTCGGCACTCGTATCCGGAACGTTGTAAATAAAGATATGGGCTACGTGAAACGCGTACACTTCTTATTTCTTGACGAAATAACAGAACAACATTAAATGTAGAGTACCGCCACCTGACAACACATTTTTTAAACAAATACGTTGGAACATAAATATGGGGCATACCCATGCATTCTGACACGCGATGCTTTAAACCAGAACCCCTATTTAATGCTTAATGTTTCTTTTTCGGGTAGACAGGATTTCGGTTACTGCGCATGCATCATTTTTAGTGGTTTTGGAACATACTCCATAACGTCACTAAATTATTTGACAATTGTCAAATGTATAGGTTTATATCTATTATTTTTATCTAAAATCTAGTTGATTGGGTGAAAATTTATCAAATTGTGGATTAATTTTGTAGTTTTTCTAAAACTAATTCTGTAGATTTATTGCGGACACCATAAAGACTGTTTAATGGCATCTATAAACCACTCCTAGTTTGTTAACAAATTATAAAGAAAAATACACGTAGTTACATTTTTCCACAAACCGCACATGTTTTACGTGAATTATATTCCATTTTTCACAGACAAAAACATAATTTTACACGTCAAACGCAGAACACCGCAAAATTTCAATATGGCCTCCACGCACATAGCAGCTGTGTGTCTACATGACAAAACACACGCATGCGCACTTGAAAATTCGCATCCGCGAATTTAAATTTGCCGTTGTTTCCAAAGACAGCTATGAGCGCTTTACTTTCCGATTCTTTGATCATATATTTATGCTATAACGTATTTGGTTTTAACTTAAGTTTGGCGTGACGGAGATTGGGAACAGTTACACAAAACGTGACAACCAATAATCGGGATCTGGTAACAATTAGAAATTATTTTTGTCGCATTTTGTCTTTGCTTGTCAAATTATAAAAGATTAAGTAAAAATCGCGTCGATTATGATATATTGCATGTGTACAGAGAGACAGAGGTACCACATAGTATATTATAGCCTATACTTTGTGGAGGTACAAAGATAAGAAATTGTAAAGGTAACTTTTTAAACATTTTTGTCAGTCAATTTTCTAATCGCATTATTATATTTATGCAGAGATTTACTTTAAATCTTGAGAGGTATATCTGAATAATCGTTAAGGATGGCCAAATTAAAAAGTTGTTGAAAAGGACCCGTAAAAATCATTAAATAAGACGACTTCTTTTTTAAATCTACTTTTGTTTTCTTGTAGAAAATTATGATTAGGTTAACACAAATACTAGATAAATACGTGGCCTAATTCTTACACGCGATTCTTATTGAAGCCAACATTGAACACTTACACCAGTATTTACTAAAGGGTGCTAAGTGCTAAGTCCTACAATCCTAGGTTTAAAAGTCTACATTTTGGTTGAAGGTTTAACTCATTTTTCCCGTAAATGCAATAGTTTTTAATATTTATATAAATTGTTCAAAAATACCTTGCGATATGGGTCATCTTTTTTGTGGTTACAAAGACATTATTTCCACACAAAGGTTAAAATTAAATAAAAATAATCAAATATTTTGGTTTAACAATGGTAGCCATATTTAAACCTCCCAATGTCACTAGGAAATGTCGAATAGAAACGGTGTAAGTCAGTGTCAGCTGTCCGCTATATTTTACATGTTCATTTTTTAGACAAGTTAGCGACGATTAAACCGATGGTCGATTGTTTTAGTGAATGAGTAATTGAAAAAGGATTCTAATATATCTTGTGCTTTTTACAGTATTTAAATATTGATACGTATTTAATACGGTAATGCATCTACAGATATAGTTTTAAGTTATTTATGTATTATTTAGCTTTGAATATTTTTGTATGTAAGTTTTTTTGTCAATCATGGATTATTTCTATTGTTTTTGGAACTTTAAAAACGGGAATCCTACGACTGCACGGACTGTTTCCAAAAAATGACATTTGGTTACAACATTTTTATGTGGTTTTCCTTTATTTCTAAAGTTAATTTGAATTTATATGAGGTGAAACTCACTGAGAAATACTTATTACCATATTGCACATTAAGGTGAACCAAATCTTTGCAGTCATTTGACCTGTGAGTATTAAAAAAATACACTTAAACCGGTCGGTATCAAGTCTATAGACTTGATACTTAAACCTGGTCTACAATGCTAAGTCTTAAGGACTTAGTAAATACTGGTGTTAACGTTCCTTTTTCGGGTAGACAGGATTTCGGCAACTGCGCATGTGTCCATTTTGGTGGTTTTGTAACATACTCTGTTACGTCACAAGGAACACTATTTGACAATTATCAAAAACTTAAGGTTATGTCTATTATTTTTTTTGGAAAAACTAGTTGATTAGGTGAAAATTTATCAAATTACGGGTTAACTTTGTAGTTTTTCTAAAATTAGTTGCGCAGATTTATTGTGGACACCATGAAAAGTATTTAATGGCATCTATAAACAACTCCTAACTTAATTAAAAAATTATACAGAAAAATACAAGCACTTACCTACGGAATGACACTCCGTTACATTTCCCGGCTATTTTTCCATAAACTGCACATGTCTTTCGTGAATTATTTCCCATTTTTTACAAAAAAAAACACAATTTTACACGAGAAACGCAAAACACCGCAAACTGTAAATAAAAAACATATGGCGTCCACGCAAACACCAGCTGTTGCTGAACGATTATTTATATATGATCTAAGATGTTTTGGTTAACACTACGTCTCTTTGGAAAACACTGCATAAATAAAAAAAAGCAAAAAATTAAAACGCCCTAGCTAAAATTGAATCTATTTTATCTTGACTAAAAAGATAGCTGAGACTCTGTATAGCTACTTGAAACTAAGGATTAATTTGATCGAATTATGTAAAAACCTTGCTTTGCCGTGTCGTGTCGTTATCCCTGGTAATCCCATACCCCCAAAAGCTCGGGTTTCCTATCCAAAGCTTCCACTGTGCCATGTTCTCCCTGGGATGACGAAAAGTTTCCTTGTTGTTGAAGCTTTTAGTCAGTGGCGGGTATGTTTATTTCTCATCTTCAGGTAATTTTGACTATTTTGGGGTACGACAATTAGGGTATCCAAGTCCCGGGACCAAATATGTTTTCGGGACTTCGGGACCAAATGTCAGGTCCCGGGACTAGTCCCGGGACTGGACCCGAAACTAAAATAAAAGTAATAAAATTAATTTAACACAGAACAGAACACAGGTTTATTGATATTGGTAAATGGTTAACATAAAAACAAATTGACAAACGTAGCAAATAAAAAGGTAAGTATAGGGAAACATTACTTTTGTCCAAAGTGAGTTAAGTGCCACGAGTGCATTTAAGGACTCAGTATTTAATCTTAAACGAAGCTTCTTACAAACACCGCCGCCCACTGGGAAAGCTCTCTCCGACTGGACGCTGGTAGGTGGTATAGTCAGTAAATGCTCGTAGCATAGCTGCAAATATTGTCCTCGACAACCGCCATCCTCAAAAAGGACCATTTCTTGTTTTATTATTTTTGAAAATCGATCTGGTTTTGCACTTGATGACGTTTGTATGATTGCTCTTGTACTTGTTGAGGCAGTAGCAAATATTGCATTTTCAATAAATCCGTCTAACTTTTTTGCGATCATTTCGCGTTCATGCAATAGACGGCGCTGCGTCACGCGCTTACTATGCATGTGTCTGGTATAATTTAGCGGTTTCGGGCCAAGTTGAGGTCCCGGGACCTTTACTGAGTCACGGGACCACTTTTTTTAGGAAAAGTCCCGGTACTGGATACCCTAACGACAAATATGTGAATTTTTGACGCGTTTATTATTATAGACTGCCTAAAAATCGACTTAAACTGATAAATATAGATTTTTAAATTTTGCAAAAATTGCTAAAAATAATAACCATCAAACAAGTTTTCGTGGCTAATCGGGTAAAAAAAACTTTTTGTTTCTCTCATATTTTTCCGTGGGTAGCTCGAAAGCCTAACCTCACGGAGGTCCAAGATCTAATGAACACCTAATAAGCGTTGACAATTAACTGTTTTGCACTTAGGACTCCTCAGAACACTGCTTGGTCAATGTGACACCCTAGCGAAGTTAATTAGACGGTTTTGTCTCTAATCCTATGACTATAGTGAGAAAAGCCTCGCAAGATGCGCCATCTGCCGAGATACGAGAGAAACTAGAGCAAGAGGAGGCGAGTATAAACTGCTATATACAGGGTACCTCCTAATTAAATGTCAATATTTATGGGGGTGATTTTTGGGCTCATTTTAAGAAAAAAACTTTATATGAACATATTATGTCCCAAACGTCTTACCTTTTGAGATACACGGTGGAAAAGTTTTCAAAAATAAATCATTTACTATTATTATCTACAATACCACTTCAGATATTTTAATGAAATCAAGAGGCATTTTTTAATGTATCACTTTCACTATCAGTGGCGTTCATACGTAATTTGAAGTGCCTATTTTGGCAGACATTGATGGCACGCCACTGATTTTTCCTGAAATTAAAATTATTTTTCAAATCCCCAATCATTTCTAACCAAAGTTGATCACTTGATTTTTTCAATCCGATGCACGCTTTTTGCTTAAAAAACTTAAAACATTTTCTCTGCATGATCATAACAATAACGTTAATATGACAATATCATCATACAGACACGTAGATTTTATTTTTTTAGATGAAACCCATGCGTCGGACTAAAAAAATTCAAGAGATCAAATTTGCTCATAATTGAATACAGATTTAAAAAGTATACTTCACTTGGTTTTGTAGATATTAATAATAAATGATTTATTTTTGAAAACTTTACCACCCTGTATCTCAAAAGGTAAGACGTTTAGAATATGTTCGTATGGAGTTTTTTTCTTAAAATGGGCCCAAAAATCACCCCCCTAAATATTGACATTTAATTAGGAAACACCCTGTATATTGATCGATGAAAAGATCGATTGCAACAAAAAAAGAAACCATCCGTGACGTATGACAGCTCTTCTGCCTTTCAGACCAGAGCAACGCTGATTTGCGCTTTTACCCACCATCAGACGCGAGCGTCAATCAGCGGAATTTTTAAGCCAAATTTAAAGGTTTATAATCTACAATCATATTTACAGATTGCGCTTAAAAATTTTATTATAGGTCCTATACGTTGATGTTTACTTTAAGGGTTGTAATGAAATTATAATTAGGAAATTAAAGCACGCCTATGCTTTGCAAACAGCCCAGAACTGTCAACTTGTCTTATATCAAAACTCAATGAACGTTGTGGAAAGACCCCGGTGGAAATGGCGAAACCCATTCTGGATTTTCGCAAGCAATGCTTACGATTTTTACGTTTTTTTTATCTTTTCCCAGAGAAAGATTTTTTATTTTTGTTTTTTAGTTTTTGTAAGATTCGGTTTGTTACAATTTTTTATTTGTTTATTATGTTTGACGCAAACATGTTTATTTTATTAGAATATATTAAACTTAATATTTAACAACAGGTAATACCTATTACTCTAACAGCACATTAATATTTTTTTTAAGTGATGACTAAGAAGCCTTAATTTTTCGCACATGGCTTTTCTGTAACTTAAAAAATGTCAATAGCAACATTTTCCCCTAAATCGCATGCTTAGTTTAGTTAGTTCGGAGTTTGAAAGATATCTGCGCTACTGTTAGGAAACACTTTTAAGAGCTTTCGCAGAAGGAAAAGTTATGCGTCTCCGAAAAATAAACTATGTGCAAAAATTTAGCCTGTTAACCATCATTTAAAAAATAGACCAGTGTACTGTGGACTATCTACTTTTTAAAAAGTCTTAGAAAACAAACATAAACAATCAATTTCCAAAAAACTATTCTTTTTTTCATGCGTTTTTTTTTTATTTATCGAAGAAAGAGAAACCGAAAAGTAAAAGTCTTTTATAGCATTTTTTTGCCTTTGTAATTTGAAAAAAATAACTTACCTCATACTTTCCATTACGTAATAAAAGAAAATTATTTTTTGGTTTAACTTTTTGATAAAAACCATCTCGTTGGTTTTTTTGTGTTGGCAGTACTATTAAGCTTTGAACCTATGGTATAACTTTGTAAAAAGACTGTATTTGTTAAGTTGTTATATTTACTTATTAATTTTGTTATTTCGTTTAGCTTTATTTGTAAACATATGTATAAATACATTGTAAAAATTATGCTAATGTACGTAATATTGTTATTTGTAAAACATATGGATGTTGAAAAATATTGTATAAATATTTTCTTGTACTAATTGTATTAGCTTTTGTGATTGTTCAAAACAAAAAACTCTTTATATTATAAAATCACGAATAAAAAGTAAAATATAACTATCACAATTATTACTAGTCTTGTTTATTTTTTTAACCTTAACGTCCCAAAGATAAATAAGTAAATGGTTTAAGTAATAGACACTTATTGGAATAAAACCTGACCTTATTTAAACATCGACCCTATGGTGACAGATTTGCATATAAAAAGCAGCTGCTCTGCTTCAAAATTCGGCATTTGTGTATTTAAAAACCGGATTTATTAGTGTCGGTATTTATTAAATGAAAGTTAGCGTCTTTATTATTAAATCTGGCTTTGCTATGTCAATTTTGAAAGGTCAGCTGTTAGTTTTCTGTGTAAATGTGTCAAAATAAAGTCGACTCTAAAATAAAGTCAGGTTTTATTCCAATAAGTCCCTAATATCTCATCCACGCCAGTTTTTTCTTAATTTAAAGAAAATCGATATTGTATAGCAATTCTTCAAATTAGGGAAAAATTAGAAATCTCTCTCAAAGTTGATGCAGCTAATTTCTCTCAGTTTTGAAATGGATGATATTATTTTTGATAAAAATTGTTCTACTGGTTCTTAGTAAGAGAAATGAAAACAAACGAAAGAAATTGCATTTATATACCAACCAGGTGCGTGTCTTCGAAGATTTCTTATTTTTCACTAATTTAAAGATAAGCTACACTCATTACGACAGTCTGTATATCTAAAACCAAAAATCGTTATTTCAAGTTTAAAAATCCAATTTGGTTCGGTTTACCTCACAAAAAATTTGACATTTGAAACATTTTTACCTTTAGTGTCAGACCGGTTCATCTGCTTTTATTCAAAAGCCACGTATGCTTTCCTTAAAATCTGGAATGGGTTCCTGAGAACAAAATTAATTAGGAAAATCTTGCACAAGGTGTTAACAGGAAGAACACGTTAAATCTTTTCCAAGGCAGTTGTTAAATTTATCTAAAGAGAAAGGTTTAGGCTTGCTAAATAATTTTTTAATTAAAACATATATTTTATTAATTGTTTTGTCCAAAGTTCATGACCGATTTTCCTCTTCTGATCTTTGTTGCGATGCATTAATGGTAAATCCTAAAATACAAAATAAGTGCTTTGTTTTATTTAAAGACTTTTTGGTTTTTTGGAGTTTTTTCATACCTGCTGAAAAATATATTTGTTTTTTCCAAAACGGTCGCAGAAACAAAAAATATCAGAAATCAAGAGGTTTTTTAATAAATCAAAATTATTTTTGTGTATTCTAAAATTCATTAGCGCCGCAAAGGTGTCACTATCCAGTGACCTTATCAATGTTAAGGAAACACCCTGTATATTGGCATTAAGGTCTCTACCCGGTAGGAGTTTAAGGTACCAAAATATAAAAGGGGTAGTCTTATCAACAAATATATTTATCATTGTATTTGACACTGAAAAATATATTTTTTTAATTGATTTTCTAGCTCGCTACTTGTAAATCCCAAAATACAAAATAAATGCTTTGTTTTATTTAAAATCTTTTTGGTGTTTTGGAGTTTTTTCATACCTGCTGAAAAATATATTTGTTTTTTCCAAAACGGTCGCAGAAACAAAAAATATCAGAAATCAAGAGGTTTTTTAATAAATCAAAATTATTTTGGGTATTCTAAAATCCATTAGCGCCGCAAAGGTGTCACTATCCAGTGACCATATCAATGTTAAGGAAACACCCTGTATATTGGCATTAAGGTCTCTACCCGGTAGGAGTTTAAGGTACCAAAATATAAAAGGCGTAGTTTTATCAACAAATATATTTATCATTGTATTTGACACTGTTTTTTTTGTAAAAAAAAATGTCATTTATTTATACGAGCAATTATGACATTTTTCTAGAGCTAGTTTGAATATCTCAGAGAACGTGTTTTTGGATGCTTAAAGCACCCGAAGGTTATCACCCTATACATACAACGTGGCTAGTTTTCTATCAAGGGGTAGGATTTTTGTATGGGCCATAAGGATTGCATGGGAATACAGAAAAGCGTAAAAGCAATGTTGCCAGTTTAGCGAAAATATCAGTATAAGCCAGGGCGTTATACAACTCAATGGTATAAGCCGCTCATCGGTACGCCAACGGTCAACTAAAGTCAGTTTTATGTAAGTGGATTTATTAAACGGGGTGATACACAACCAAAATAATAATTTAAAATTTTGCTTGTTCCTAAAAGTAAATAATTCACTTACTGTAATAAACAAGCAGAATTGTGCTATTCTGGTTATTGATTTTCTTATGCTCGAAAGTCACTTTTGTTTGAAAGGTATCTTACCCCAGTTTACCACTCTACAGGTAAGCTATAATTATTGTTTAACTTAAGGTTTTTTAATGCATTTTTAGTCCAACCTTAACAAACGTTATGGTGGACCACATTAACGCAGCGTGGGTAGGGGTCGTAGGAGGGGGTCGAGACCTTAGGGGGCGGCAGAGGTGGTATGACGCCTCAAAAGTAGGTCTGGTGAGCTCATTGAGTTCTTTTCCTAGACAAATATAAAAACTATAACTAGTAGTGCCTCTTAAACCATAAACGAAAATTTGAAAAAGGAGTATAAATTTCTTGAGTAAAATTCGTTGCAGGCAAAATTTTCAAAAAATATTGAAGAAAGATTCAATGCTCGCAGGTGAAAATAGATACAAAGCACAACTTTTTTGATACCTAACTGAAAACCTACAGAAAAAATCGAAAAAATAAGGCGCATGTGTCAAAAATCTTTTCTTGTTAAATAAACACCTTAAGAATTTTTTATCTTTCTAGAACAATGCTGCTCTTTTTGTCAAAGAGCGACATGCGCCACAGGCAAAAATGTTTTAAATACAAAAGGAACATTTTGAAACAAAAATCGACACAACAAGAAAAGTGATAGTTTTAAGGTAAAATTGGTTAAACTTTTAATCCTTTTTTTAACCAAAATCTAACGCTGATAAAAAACTTGTGTACCAGTTATTGGATTAAAATCGTTTAAGGTGTTCTTGAGTTGTCTTCTATTCAGACGGACATTTTATTTTATTCGCCGATTTAGGTATTTATAGCCTATCGCACCAACTTTTTTTTCATTACTTAGCCTAAAGTGTTACTTATTACGTCATATTATGATTATATTAAGAAACGCTTTAAGCTATGGAACCGAAAAAAAGTCGGTGAGATGGACCCTTAAAGACCTAAATTAAATAACATTTAATAACATAAAAAAAATTAATTTTTTAATAGTCTACCCTTTGTATGGTGGACAAAAAATCAAGTCAAGTAACAATTATTACCCCAAACAAATGTTTTTGTTTGTCCGCCCCTTGACGACCACAACCCTCTGCGCCTGTTATTTATCAAGGTTACTTTTGGCAACGCTGGAACGCTTTTTACGGGACTCGGTCGTCTCGGTCCCTAGAATAGACCGGTCTATGGATCTTAAAAATATATGTCACAATTTTACGTCACTGGTGGTCCAGCTGATTCTTGTAAACAAAAGTTAGGTAGGATATCTCTTTAATAAAGAATAAATATTTTTAAAACTTTTTGGAAACTAAGGCAATTTTCCAACTGTTTTTTAACAAGGAAATGTTCGACTTATAGAATGGTTAATTTTACTTAGCCCGCTTCATTTTTACTTACACAAAAATAAAAATACGAAGGAAATAATGTGCTACACCGTTTGTCTACTTCCCAAGTCTTCGGTTTACCTTTGATACTAAGCGATCGTGCTATATTTTATCTGTTTTTTGTCCTTTTATGGAAATCAAGCCCCTAGATGTGGACCTGTTCACGCGGTATATACATAATTTATTCTATAAGAGAAAAGTTCTCTTGTCAGTTTATTTTAGTCTCAGCTTATTTCAGAGTACTATCGTTAATTAGTGCTCCCCTGAGAGCTGGTAAGGATAGACTAGCATGATATTAGCCCCTTTCTGCTTCACGACCTCTGCTATAGCTCTGTCACAATTTGAAAAGTATTGGAAGTTAGAAAGATGCTCTCTAAAATAATTCTCTACATATTATATATTTATCGGTTTCACAACGTTCTACGTCTTCCGATACCCAATCTCCACTCGTTTCTGTTTGCCCATAATTCATCATCTAGACCTCTTATTTCACTGTCTATTCCTTCTCTCCAGCTTCTTCTTGGCCGTCCTCGTTTTCTTCGGCAAGTTGGTTTCCATTCTAGTATTTGTTTATGTAGTCTTTCATCTTTCATTCCTTGTACATGTCCGTACCACACCAGTTGTTTTGTTCTTATATCATCCACTAAAGTACGTTCACCCACTGTCATAATTTCTCTTATTCTTTGATTGGTAACTCTTTCTCTTTTTGATTTCCCTGCTGCTCTTTTCCAATAGTCCATCTCCGTAGCGGAAAGCATTTTTTCTGTTCAATCCTTGATTGGCCATACTTCTGAGCCGTATGTAATAATTCTTTTTACAATGGTGTTATATATAAGCTTTTTGTTATGTTTTGATATACTTTGGTCCCAAATTATTCCATTTAATAAAGTTATTGCTTTTCTTCCTTGTACGTTTCGATCTTTTATAGCTTTGTCTAGTGTTCCGTCAGCTGTAATTTTTAGACCGAATTATTTATACTCATTCTCTTTTTGATTTCCCTGCTGCTCTTCTCCAATAGTCCATCTCCGTAGCGGAAAGCATTTTTTCTGTTCTATCCTTGATTGGCCATACTTCTGAGCCGTATGTAATAATTATTTTTACAATGGTGTTATATATTAGCTTTTTGTTATGTTTTGATATACTTTGGTCCCAAATTATTCCATTTAATAAAGTTATTGCTTTTCTTCCTTGTACGTTTCGATCTTTTATAGCTTTGTCTAGTGTTCCGTCAGCTGTAATTTTTAGACCTATTTATTTATACTCATCACAGGACTGAATTCGCTGCCCGGAATTTAAGGTTAGATACACATATACTCTGTCTTATTGAGATTAACCTCTAGTCTCAACTTATTGTACCCTTCTATTAGTTTTCGTGTCATATATTTGAGGTCGTCATAATCCTGAGCCACTACTATCTGATCATCGGCGAATCATAAAGTATACAAGGTGGTTTCGTCCAACGGAATTCCCATGTTTTGGCATTTTCTCTTCCATACTTTAAGGACTTGTTCCAAGTATATCTTGAAGAGCGTAGGCGAAATAAATTTCTCACTTCCATTTTTGTCAGATGGATTCATTTATTTTAGAAAGGCAAACTTTATTTTCTTTACCCCACCCCAATTGTTTTCTAGCTGTTAAAGATTGTGACAACAAAACATTACCTTCTAGCGTGACAAGCAGTGAAAAAGGCACACAACCTGCCTGCTAAAATATTAATTTCTACACAGATTGTGAGTTATCTCGCGGTTACCGAGACATGACTTTCTCAAGTGGCGCAGCAGGAGCGAGCAGCTAGTCGACAAAATGTCTCTGTACACGCAATATTTCTTTGCTAGGGTTTTTTTTATTTTCAGAAAAGTAGTGGAAAGCTCACATGACGGAGATTGAAACACCAAGAAAATTTCATGCAAAATAGCAAGAATTTAATAATAATTAGCAAAGTATAGTTACTACAGGGTGTTTTACAACTTGTAACGGAAGAATATAAAACATGTACAGCTGATTTAAAACAAAACTGATATGACTCTTTAAAGCACTTTTTCCAAAATTTGAGCAGTGTATTATAAGCCACCATCAACACCTCAGTATCAGCAATATGAAAACTGTCAATAACGAGTATAAAAATAATAACATTCAAAAATTATAATATAATAACATTGTCATCAGTTACAAAATATTAAATACATAAACATAGTATTAAATCCTAAAATAGCTTTACATACGACCAAAGAGCTAAAAGCCAAAAGTTTTACAAGTTGGAAAATGATTGGCCCTTGCCAGCGGTAGCCCAGCATTTTAACGTAAGTCGAACAATAGTTTGTTCTATAAGTAAATGATGGATAAATGAACGGTTAATTACTTGATAGGAATCAAGTATGAACTGGAAGGACAAAAGTAAGTCAAGTTCGGGAAGATCAGGAGCTACTTCGAGTACTCTAAAATGACCCTTTCGAAAGACCAAAGCATACAAGAATTTTTTCACAGTTTCAAAGCAGCCAAGCACCCATTTACCGTAAAATTGAAGTGCCGAGCTGCAGCAAAAAAGACCGAACTTACTTTTTAAATGTATTATTTAGTTAATATAATAAAGATATTCAATTCAAAATTTAATTTAATTTAACAGAAACAAGCACGTTAGTTTTAAAAACGACTAAAAATATATTTAAGCTGGTTTTTGTCAAGTTTTATTTTACCTACACAAAAATAGAGGCCACGACCCTGAAAAACTCAGCTGTTCTCCGGGGGGCTGAATTTTACATTGGTTCTTATGGGAGGTCAGACTTTTTTTATGATATTTTCAAAATGGCACTACAGATTCCCGCGAAAATTCAGTGAAATATTCTCAAACACCATCCCGATATTCCACCAAAGTTTTGTAAGGAAACAACATGATTAAAAGGTTAAAATCTTCAAGATTTAACATTCCTTATTTTGAATTCAAATTACCCGCCATGTACCAGATGGAAACTGTTATATTTGACATGTATTTGACTTTGTCATCTGTGATTGTCACATTCGCTTTTGCTTTAAACTTAATTTTTGTGTGAGCTAATGAAAAGGCTTTGAAAAATCAAGGATTACTATAGATTAAAAAAAAATTGTTCTGAAAGAATATAGCGAAAACATTCCCAAAGCCAGCTTCATTAAAATACTCTGCCAATATATGGGCCCCTAAGCTCACACTAGGTACTGTAGTTATAGTGTATGTGTGAGCTAATATAACTAAAAACTAAAATATATTTTATTCAACTCCAGACTATATTACTTTTTGTTTGATACCACACAAGCCATGTTTTGACTTAAACTCAAATTTTTGAAATCTACCCCCACCCTTAAAAAAAAACAAAAACCAAAATGTATTTTGTTAAACTCCGGACTCAATTACCTTTCGTTTGATATCACACACGCCATATTTTCACTTAAACTCTAATTTTTGAAATATACCCCCACCCTTTTATTTGGTTTGTGTTCAGTGGATTTTGTTCATTTTTAAATGGGACCATTTCGGCCCAAAACCCAGCCTAGGTACCAAATTTCATTAAAATTGGCCAAGCGGTTTTTGAGTTATGCGCGTTGGTCGTTACAGACATACAGACAGACAGACATACAGACAGACAGACAGACAGCGCAACAAAAAAGTTTCAAAATCATCTGAAACGCAAAGATATATAAAAATTTTTGAAATCGGAGCAACTTTTTTTTTCTCGAAAAAATTAGGATCACCATAGCTCACACTACTATAGTATAGTATATGTGTGAGCTAAAAAAATCAAATATTCATGAACCGTCATTCAAACTTCAATATTTTAATGACAATCAGCTGTGTCGTAAAATGACCATCAAAAAAAAATCAGCCCCGGATGTGACGAACCGAACCGAACCAAACCAAACCGAACCGAACGAAGTGGAGGATCGTGGCCCGTCCGTTTTGATAGCCCTGTTTAAACATGCAAAAGGAAATAAAGAGTCTGTTTATTGAACGTCATAACACTACTGTAAAATGTAAATGTCAACCTGATATATAATCAAATATATCAAGTCAGTTTTGTGAATAGGGACTTATTGCAATAAGGCCAGGCAGTAATAGTTGGTCTTTCAAAATTGACAAATCAAAGTCAAATGTATAAATAAAGTCGATTATTTTCCATTAATAATGGCGGCAGTATTAATTCCGGCTCATATAATACACACAGGCCTAATTTTAAAAGAAGACTTTGCTTTAATTGCAATAAGTCCCCATTAACTTTTATTAATGTCAATAAAAAAGCCTTTCAAACACAGGATTTTCTCCTTTTTGGGTTACATAAAAATATGAAACCTATGAACATAAAATAATAAAACAATTGATCTTCCATTTACTTTTAAAACAAAAACAGCTAAAATATTTTCAAAATTGGATTTCAAGCACGCAAGCTGCATTCAAGTCAAAGGAGACTATTTTAAACAGTTTTGAAAAAGTACGTCATTTTTTAGAAAATTTCTTGATGGACTTTTATTTAAAAAATCCTAAATCGACTTCTTCAGAACTGTTGTTAAAAATTGTCGGATAAGTTGTGAAACGCCCTGCCTGTTGAGTGGTAAATTATATGTTTTCATCCGCTCATTACCAACAATGTAGTAATGTTATTATATTAAAATAAAGACATTTTAAACACAAACAGTTTTTTTCAAATATATTATGATGCACAAAGTCGATAAATAGGTTAGATTCGGGATTTTATGTTGAGGTGGGCTCGTTCACCCTTCAACCCCTACACTGTAAAAATGTTATTATGTTAAAATAAAGACATTCTATAGTGAGAAATGGATGATTTGTTTTTCTTTGCAATCGATCTTTTCATCTATCGATTTATATAGCAGTTTATTTTCGCCTGCTCTTGTTCTAGTTTCTCTTGTATCCCGGTAGATGGCGCTTCTTGCGAGAGTTTTCTCACTATAGACATAGGATTAGAGACAAAACCGTCCAATTAACTTAGCCAGGGTGTCACATTGACCAAGCAGTGTACTGAGGAGTCCCATAAGGACAAAACAGTTAAATGGACCCCCGTGAGGTTAAGCCTTCGAGCTACCGACGGAAAAATATAAGAGAAACAAAAACTTCTTTTTACTCGATTAACCACGAAAACTTGTTTGATTTATTTTTAAACTTGTTTTTTTTAGGATCTATAGAAACGAAGCTATAATCGTGCCAAGTTTCAAAACTTTTGGATCTTTTGCAACGTCAAATGTATATTATGACTGGTTTTCATATTTAATCCTATCGGCAATGGAACTCGCTATAAAGGTTCAAGTCGAACAGCTTTTAACAAATAAAATATATAATGCTATCTGTATCCAAATATCGTATTCAAATCGCATGCTACAGATCCTCACCTAATTTTCACGTTAACGTATCAATTTGCACCCTTAAAAACTCAATATCATCCGTTAGCTCGATGGTGTCGGCAACACCCCCTAAATCCCCCTAAACTCAAATACAACCACGTACCACATCAAGCAACACTTTGTGCAGAAGTTAAAATAATATAAGTAAATAAAAATTGCAACAATTACAGAGGAATTTCAGTAACCAGTACTCTAATTAGATTGTACGGTAGGATTCTTAGGGATCTAATAGATAATTATTTTCATGAACAAGAAGAAGAACAAAGTGAGTTTCGTGCAGGCAGATCTTGTAGTGATAATGTTTTTTATCTTAAACAAGTAATTGAGAAAAGAAGTAACAGAAATATAGAGACTTATGTTACATTTTTGGACGTACAAAAAGCATATGATACCGTTCCATTAGAAAAATTGTAGATAGTGTTAGAACAAACTAATATCAATCATACATACATAAATGTCGCCCTGTCGCCGATTTCCTTTTTAGCGTTCAACAGCCGTCATCGAATAAGCATGCGATGCGATGTACGCAAAAAATATAAGTCGACATTGAACATCGAGAATATACGCAGGTGTAGTCCAGGAGCCGACGACACGCAGCCAGCCGAGGAACCAGGGATAATAACCCAGGAGCCTGCTATAAGTGCTATATAGTCGGAACCAGGACGGCGCCAGCATAAATCTCCTACAGTCAACCCACGACGACCACGGCTGTTGCGCTGAAAAGGAAAGAAGTCTATCGTCTATAACCAAGTTCTGCTGGGACGATAGCCATGTCAGATAGATGCAAGTCTAACATGTAGCAGGACCACCTTTCGGAAGGGGTGTAAAAGCGTGTATAAAGATCCCTGCCCTCGACAAAGAGGTGTCAGGCAAAATTAAGTCCTCTTAGAGAAAGAAAACTTGCATCCTAAGGGGCACGTGCATCAGTTTGATATATGATGTACGGACAAATCGGGGTTTGCGAAAAGGGCGCGCCATGTGCCTAGTGGCTAGACCAAAAAATGATCTCCCCACCACTACTACTACTACGACTACATACATAAAAGTGCTAAAAGAACTATAAAAAGGGTAAAAAACTAAAATTAAAATTGGAAATCGACTTTCCATCCATCGAAAAGAATTCTTGAGAACGAAAAGCTTAGAAAGGAAATGTTGTGTCTCTCTAACTTTCTTTAAAATATATATCGCAGTAGCTCTAAAAAACTGGAAACGTAGAGTACACGGCATGGGAATACAACTTATAATAATAATAATTAATCTCTTTCTTTCACAATTTAGAAATCAAACTTACAATATAGGTATAAATGTTTATTTTACAAAAAAGGCAAATTTTGAAAAAGGCGAAATTCAGCCCTTCCGACATGCTTGATGCCAGAGCCCCGATCAGTTAACTTAACCACCGATTTACCATATACACCCTACAGTTTGCTGACGACCAAGTAATTGTAGTTAATTATAAAGAAGACATGGAGTATATCATGAGAAAGTTAACGGAAGAATACCAAAAGTGGGGGTTAATAGTGAACGTGGACAAGACAACGGATGATATCACTAAAAGACAACTGATATGGTACGGCCATGTTCAACGGAAAAACGATGAAAGATTACCAAAGCAGGTCCTATAATGGTAGCCAATACGGTGCAGAAAAAGAAGGCGTCCTAAACTGGAATAACAACAGTCCAAAATTATCAGGAACGAAGGAGGTGGAGAATAGGCGTCGGACAACGTAGAAAAACTTTCGGAACCAATATAGTAGTGGTGGTAATAAAAATTATGGAATGGACTTTAGATCAGTTCACATGAGTTGGGATCCTGACTGTTAGATATGGTACAAGGACCCATACAACTTACAAAAAATAGAACAAGATATAATATTAGTGAAAATATTTACGAAACTAGCAACCGATTATGTAGGCCCGAACCACGGGCCCAAAGGATGCACTACTAAACTCTTGGGAAATGGGAACAGGTTGCAGAAAGACCAGAGAATTTGTTGACCGACCAAAATTAACCAGAATTAGATGGTTACTGGGACGAACACAAATAGACGTTGGTCAAACAGGAAAGTTTCAAACTCGATGAATGAGCAACGGTCTGCGAAAGAAAAGTGTATGTTATAAACAAGATGTCTATGATGCCCGGAGTCAAAAATGGTAGAGGTCATAAGAGCACTCAAAATTATCAGTAGCTATTACAAAAACTGTTCCGGTTAAAATTTCGTTTTACAGGGATAGGAGATGAAGTGAAAAGATACCGGGCATTGAGGACCAGATAAATTTCTCCGGATCAGAACCTCAAACCCAACAAGTAGCATCGACACCATTCTTTGAACACACAATAAAAAAAATGCAAAGCAAACTCAGTACGCAGGTGAAAAACCCATAACCTTGTTTGTGAAATCACCAAATAGAATGAAGATACTCGAAACAATTTTAAGTCAAGATCTCTTCTGGGCAAAAATTACCAATATGATACTATTGAAAGGTAAACCAACACTAATAGGCTAAAGAGGTGCTTGACCTACCAGATCACAGTAGTTCAGAGAAATCATATGTGGGCGATCAACAAGACAGCGGTAACATTGAATAGTTACATAAAGGATCTACAATTTTTACAAAAAAGTTACGTGATAACACATCCCCCAATTTTGTCGCTCTGCTTTTCAAACCCGATCACATTCTCTGCAGCCTCTTATATACCTAAAACGCCAAGCGTCGGAGTCTCTCCGATACGATCCGTCGGAATTATGCAAAATGTATTATTTTAAAATGTAACATTATACAAATTTTATTTATTTGACAATAGGCTCACGTACGATGTGGAGCTGGGCTTCGACTAACAAGTTTAAATGGAGATGCAATAATACATTTTCTGTCATTTTGTTAGATATTTTTTCAAATTTATCTCATTTAATTGGTTCTGTTCACTATAAACACTTGATATCTCCTCGTCTTTGCTTTCGAGGGATAATGGACACTACCAAAAATTCGATTTTTTTTCTAGGTAAGATTGTATTTTGCCTTAGCCTCTCTATATTTTCCAGATGGAGATATTTGCAGTGATGGAATCATTTTCCTTTGCTCCTTGATCTCGTGATGCAAAGGTCGAAGGTCTATCGTAATTTGCGCGGAGGCTACAATCAAGGCTCTGAACTCCTGCAGCACGAACTTGAACCTTATTCGAATATGTCAGGAAGTTTGGGGACTGATATTGAGTTCAAGGGAACCACCGCTCTGTGCTAAACAATACCCGAGCCTGTTATAAAATTCGGTTTGGACATTACTTAGCATTTCAGGTGTCACTGGTTCATATGGAGTGGAGATTATTTTTCCCGAAGATCATCCAAAGTTCTTCCAATTCCAATTCCAAATCTGGTGATCTCCTAGGCTAGCATGTATTGTAACTTGCCTACTTGTAATAAGCCGCCTTGGAAACGTTTCATCCTGCATAAACCGAATTTGGATAAAATCAATATTTGGTACCTGTCGAATCGCAGGAATGATATGTCTTGTGTGGCTTCGGTGGTTCAGTGGTAGAATGTTTGCCTAGATAGCAAGAGATCCCGGGTTCGATCCCCGGCCGAAGCAGAAAACTTTTTTCTTATTTTTCTTTCTTTAATTTCACTTGTTGTTTATAGTTTTAGGTCCGTGCATTGTTTGCTGTTTGGTATTTAACACTTCTCACTTGTTTCGCTGCACACGACATTATGACAAAAAATTCGTGAAGACGTGAAGTCCCACTACCAGCCAAAATACGGGTCTAAAACAGCAAAAAATATTTCAAGACAGCGCCCAAAATATATTTTTATCTCTTTTACTTCTCCCTTACATACATTAAGCACAACTATGAATCTTATAGCTCTTAATTATGCTTTATACCACGATACATGTGTAAGTGTATCGTGCTTTATACGTAATGCTAAAGCTAAATAAAAACTTCTTTTCGCTATTGATGCAGTGGTAAGCTGTGAGCAAAAGAGCCCTCTTTGATCTTGGCTCTTAGCATTTTGTTTCATAGCTGTCAATTTAACTTTATAGTCTAACCACCGGTGACCTTGTCAGAAGAGGACCAGGAATATCATTGAACTTACCAGACAGGAGATCCGTATAGCGACTGGACTCTTTACGGGTCACTGTCGACTAAGAGTACCCTTGCACAGAATGGGAATAACCGAAGAGACCGAATGTAGACTCTGTATGGAGGATGACGAAACAGGTAGACATGTACTGTGCGAATGTCCGGCTATTGTACGTTTACGGCAAAACACTTTCGGTAAACCTCAGATTGATTCAGAAGATCTGAACAATGTCTCACCCAAACTGATAGCTAGCCTTTTTGGAGAAATGGGCATACAGTGGTGAGAAACCACTCAAAAGTGAGCCAATAGACAATAGACCCACTAGTGGTCGCAGTGGAAGGGCTGCAAGGTCCACTAACATATGAATCATCACCAACCACCCGGGCTACGATTAATCTTTATATTGTCACGAACATTTTTTATACTTTTGTGTTGGTTTTGCCTTACTTTTTCAGAACTCAAATAGTCAGAAAGCCTAAATATTGTATCTTTGTTTAAACATTCTACCCGTTCATGTTTTTCTAAACCTTTCTGCGGTAATATAATTTGAGAATAGTGAACGGCGATCTGTCTCCGAGGTCCCCTTTTTTGACGGAGGGGAGCAAAAGGGTAACAAAACGCTCTGCTACGTCGGTCGGGGAGCAAAAAGGAGCTTCCAGACTCCGCCTAAAATGGGGATAGCTACTGAAGGAATCATACCGAAATCGACATAGTCTACAAGTTTAGTATAAGTTAATCGAAAATGAGGCTATATGTATCCATGTACCATTACATAGAGAATTCAGGTACTTACATTATTATTTGCTTAATGTATAATTTAAAAGCATGAAATCTTTCTTTTGCGTATTAGTACGCATATATGCTTACCTATAGGCAATAGGGCGATTAATGAGGATCAATTCCTTGCGAAATAATTAACTGCACAATGCTAGCAGATTTATCCCCAGAGTAATTACTCTAAGGATTTATCAGTCCTTAACAATGCGCAAACTTTCCAACCTTTTATTTTAAACGTTGTTTCCCCCTCCGAAATACGACTCTGCCTATAGCTATTTTCTTTTTCTCGAACAAGGTGTACCCTCAATAACTTTGTTGTCTGTGGATAAGAAGAATAGTAATCAAGGCACCTCGTGGCAGAATGAGACAAGTGGTACTCGGGGAACCAAACCTAAGTGAAGAAGAGCTACAATTGCTCAAATGAGATGACATATTGAACTTTGTAAAGAACATCGGAAGGCCCGCTGCTTTGCCTTAATTAAAAATAAAATTTGTTAGTATGATAGTAAGTAAGTGGAATAAAACAGTAGATAACTTTTGTTTCTCGAAGTATTCTCAAGTATTGTCAAAGGTAAAATTTTACTTGTTTGTTGGTACTGTCTAAATTGCAGACTGAAGGTGTCGACTGCTTCCTCTGGCATTCATGATTTTCGGAAAAGTATAGAAATCGTTTCTACTTAAAACGGGACTGTATAGAGGATGGTCCAACAATTCAACGTTTTGTTGGGTTAAGAATTCAATGATTTTTTGTGCTTTGTGCGCACTTGTACTGTCTTGGGGGAGAATGATTCGTCGTTCCGGGATCGTTTTTCGAAGCTTAGCGATGACTTTCGGCACACAAATGGCAGTAACAGTCCTTTTATCCTCCAGAGGAATTGTTGCTGTAATATATGACCTGCTTTTGAGATAAATGTCGCGACCATCTTTTTGAATACACTTTTGGATGACTTTTGTTGGCTTTCCTTCATCATGGAACACCCAAGCAGAGAACTGACGTTTATTTTTGGGTTTACGTTAGTAAATTCACGATTCATCACCACTGACAATGCTGTACACTTTTTTCGAGTTTAATGCCTCAAAACAGTGTAGAGTTTGCTGACATCCATTGACCCCAGTTTTTTTCTGTTCTTCGGTTAACAGTTGCGGTATCCAGTGGAAAACAAATTTTCTTACCCGTAATTTTTCATGCAAAATTCTTTGAATTGAGGTCTTTAAGATCCCCAATGAAGTCTCAATTTCACTGATGTTTTGAATATAGGTATAGGGTTAAGATTGAGGTTAATTTTTAGTAACGACATTCGATCAGTGTCGCCATCTATATTCCTATATGCAAACAGTAAAAAACAGCCTTCGCATTACTTGGGAATCTTGTAACCGAACCGTGCAAGACCATGAAACTATGAAAGAACATCTACAGTAACTGTTAAATTTTTTCTTGGATACTCTGTAATCGTCGAGAATCGCTCAGCACGAGTTTCGAGGATTGTTTGACAATTTTGTCGAGGTGTAGCTGCGTCTTGGGACATTGTAGCCAGCCAGTAGGTGGGATGCAAAATTGATTCTGTCTGCAAAACTATGTACAGCTTGCGGTTGCCGTAATGATATGATACTTTTGTTTGTTTTATATTTTTATTTATTATTGAAAAGGTCAAGGCCGTACCCAAGGAACTACAGAATATAACATCAAGAGACACTGACTGATAAGCTCTTGTTTTTAATGACAGGACAAATCGGAGACAAGTACCGAAGATACATGGATGAGCGCGGTGGAGGTCACGGTTGCGATCGATGTTTACATCGATGCCGGGCAGTGGCGGCTTGTGACGTTATAAATTGGGGGACAGAAATTTAAATTGCATGAAAAATGAGATAAAAAAACTTACCGCAACAATTTTATTTTAGTATTTTCCAAACAAGCAACTACTTGGTGTAGCTTTTAGTTTATTTGTTTATAAATAAAGTCCATTCGCCTTTCTTTTTTATTACCCCGTAGAGCAACCTCAAAAATCCTACAGAATTTTAAACAGTCTATGAACCTACTACGTATATGTCTAATTTTTGTCACATTTTTATTATGTTCGGTAATGTTTTCCCAATAGGCACTATTCAATTGGCATCTAATATCAGTCTTGCCTAGCATAGAGAATTCTATGTGGTTATTTAAATGAGTAGCACTTACTTTGTGTCTTTTTAAGTTTTCACTAAAGTGCTTGATGTCACCCACGCAGGATCACTTCGTGGATTGTTCATAACAAGACAAATAAAACAAAAAAAAGGCATTTCTTTTTTCACAACCGCACAACCAGTTTTCAGCATCGTATAATTTTTTATTAAATTTTCTATTATAAGTTTTATGGAACACACCTCGGCATTACTTACACTAAAATTTTGGTTAATTTTTAGGTCCGGTCTATGTAGCCCTAAAGAATTTATTTGTAATCAATGTTCATGTGTCAACGTGTTTAAATTTGCACAGTTAATTATGTAATCGACGGTATTTATTTCCATTTTATAACCAAACAATAACAAAAACAAACAATGACACGCGATCAAAACTCATACCTCTTCACTAAGGATAGAACCGACCGGCTTCGTAGCAAGGGCAACGGACGTTTTCGTACGATGATGATGGCCGACTTCAACTAAAACAAACGTTCTGCCGCCCCTGCTCGAGAACATCCACCCATACCCCGCTGAAAAACGGATGAAATTAAAACCTTGCCCCGAGCGGCGCTGCCGGCTTGTAATTATTTACGCTAAAAAAGTTGTTGCTTGCTGTTAACCACAGATAATAAAAAGAACTAGACAATTATGTCGTAAGGAAAGATTGATATACTGTTTGTTGTCCAGTTTTGTGAGGGCACTGCCCCGTTGTCCTCCCCGTAGGAGCTGCCGCTGGTTTTTACTGACAGGAATAAAGTCGGAGACAAGTAAGGGTACTGATATACCAAAGAAACATGGATGGTGGACGTCGCGGTTGCGATCGATGTTTACATCGATGCTGGAGTTCACTTGGAGTGTGCTAATAGGCTAGGAAGGCGTCAAGTGCGGAAAGTGGTACTTTTCCGCACGCGACGGCAGTTGCACGAACGACGCGGAGCGGAGTTCGGGCAAGCCGTCAAGGATGGAAAAGATAGTTTCCGCAAGAGTTAGGTACAGCCGGGGACTTTTTAAATTGCCGTTTTATTTTTTTTATGTCAAAAATAATCAATTAAAGAATTCAAAAAAAAAATATTTTTAAATATATATCGATACAGACAGAGGTAAAGTCCACACTTTTTTTGTTTTGGTTGAAACTACTTTTCCGAATTTCAAACAGGAATTTTTTTTATTTTCTTGAGCGGCAGTTTAAAAAGTCCCCGACTGTACAATGTTTTTTCTCCGAGTGTTTTTGTTCATCTTCTTTATCAAAAAAACATGTTTTAATTCGCAAAGATTTTATAATAATGCTAGAAAATGATACATAAGATAGAATAGTTATATAAACAGTGGCGCACCCAGGAATATGTCTTGGGGGGGCCCGAGGCCTCTTTGGGGGGGGAGCCTCATGATGTCGAATTTTAAGCTATTTTTTGTGTTTTTTCATGAAATATGTCGAAAATATGTAAAAAAATCTAAGGCTTGGGGGGGGGCGGGCCCCGAGGCCCCCCTGGGTGCGCCCATGATATAAATCATTTAATTGTCCTAAATATCTTCATTTTTAACAAAACAAAAATCGTGCGGAAACGTAACTTTTCAGCACTAGCGCGGAAATGTTACTTTTCCGCAGGATTTTTTAACTTTTCCACACGATTTTTTTATGCACGGAAAAATAATGAAACAGTCTTTCTTTATCATGATATATTAATAAGAAACTTTATGTAAAGAACATTTAATTAACTATAACGAAAAAGTTAACGATCATAAATATTGAAATTGAAAGTGCACTTTGTGTTTGTTGCATGCTGCAATATAGCAGATGCCGCAACATCTTGAAGAACGTCGTTTCTTATTTGAATTTGATTTGTTGGTGTTTGGCCCACTACAGAAATGCTTTGATCAGTTTGCTGCTGAGAATTACTAGTGTAGTGAATGAAGGAAAGTATTTGGTCTGTAGGAAAGTATATTGGTCGGTACAGGAGCACTTCTTGAAAATGAAACTTGTGTATAGGAGGACTAGAAACGATTGTGAACAGGAGGATTCTTGCATTGTGGACGCGCGGAAAAAAATCGTGCGGAAAAGTACATCTTTCCAAACGAAAAATCGTGCGGAAAAAATGTTACTTTCCCGCACGCTCGTAGGAATACAAAATTTTGGTGATGGGCCGACTAGGATTCCATGATTGCCAAATTCGTTCCTTTTAGGCCATAAAAAGACGAAAAGGCTTAAAAATGGACGGAGTAAAAACGCAAAATGCCCGCACTTGTCATAGTCCCTAAGGGAGAAGCCTCGCGCCTGTTTTATTGCTACGGTGGTCTCGAGATATGTGATATAGTGGTTTCCAATAACTCTAAAAGGTTGAAGTTTGTCGCTAGCTTGCTGATATTGGCAACTTACAACTGTAAAGGTAGACCGTTTTAGTTGAGTCAGTGGCGGAGAAAACAATTTTTATAGTAAAAAATATTAATAAAATAGTAATATTCTCCATTCTCTCCAGGTATAAAAGTGGCACTTCGGAGAATTTTAGCCCATCCACTTTGGTCGTACCTTAGGATAGAAAGACATTTTCACAGTGTGTTGAAAAAACCGAGATATATTTCTTACCGTAAAAAAGTTACTCTAAGAAAAAATTTTCCTTTTTAACTTTCGTAAATATGGTGATCATGTCAAAAATTAGAAAAGTAAAATGAATTTTTGATTTCAAAAAATGTGTCTGTCTGTCTCTTTGTCTGTATGTCTGTCTGTATGTCTATCTGTAACGACCAACGCATATAACTCAAAAAGTACTTGCCCGATTTTAATGAAATTTGGTAAATAGGTAAGGTTTTGTCTTTAGATGGTCCGGTTTAAAAATTAATAGAATCTACTGGACACAAGCCGAACAAAAGGGTGAGGTTAGGTTTAAAAACTTAGAGTTTTGGTAAAAATATTACTTGTGTCGATAGGAGGTTATTTTCGCGGGCAAAAATGGTTAAAAATACCATTATACATTAATCGTGTGAGCTTAGGCACCCATAAATTGGCAGAGTATTTTAAATAGCATGGTTTACTACCGAATTTTGGCAGGTTTTTATTTATTTGTCAGAAAAATAAACGAAACAACGTAATAATCTTAACAGTTTAAAACTAATAAAATCATAAAAAAAACCTTTCATGTAAAAAAGCCAAATACACGAAAATGGTATTCCGTAAAAAGAATTGAGATAAAAGTAAAGCCAAGTTCTCCAATACAAATATTAAAATAAATGTTCTTACTAGTTTGGAAATGTTTTTTAAAATTTGCTATTACAGGCAAACTTCTTTATGTTCAATTTAGCTCAGATCATAATCGTAATAGCCAAGTTTAGAAAAATATTTCCAAACTAGTAAGAACCTTTAATTTTGAAATTTGTATTGGAGCACTTGGCTTTACTTTTATCTTAATTCTTTTTACGGAATACTATTTTCGCGTACTTGGCTTTTTTTAAAGGAATAAATATGCGGCATATTGTTTAAAACTTATCTTGTTTAAAGTTTTTTAATTTTTCCCATGGTTTTATCATAGTTCCTATCAGCCTTCCAAAGCTCAGTTCTCTAGCATTTCTGGAAGTGACAATGTTACTTTTACATAACTTTATATGTATAGGGGAGGAAAGTAAATCAAAGTTTGGGTGTTTTTAAATTTTTACATAACTTTACATGTATAGGGGAGGGGAATAAATTAGAATTTTGGGGGTTTTTGATTTTTTGCAGGGGTTCGGTGATAATTTCTATCAGTCTGCCAAATTTCAGCTTTGTAGCATGTCTAGAAGTACAGTAGAATTTTGATGATCTATTCAAAAGTGAGTGAGTGCCAATTTCGAGGTTTTTTGAAATTTCGTATCTACTTTACTACATTTTGGAAGTCCATGAAACTTGGAGGGGTTGTTAACTCTATGAAGATCTACGACTGTGCAAAGTTTCGTAGCTCATTCCAAAGTAGAGTTCTAGATAGGTCAAATATGGGCTGAAATGTTTCAAGAAAAGACGGTACAGCAGATGCGCGAACTTGGCGAGTCACTGACGTGCCCTCAGATATGTTTGTAAAAATAGACATATCGATAGAGAAGGTAATACAACAAAAAGTATTGTGTATGCCATTCTTATGATTGCGCAAATCATTAATCATATCATATTAAAAGAGATCTACTTCTAAAAAAATTTTAAATTCAATAAAATGAAAAAGGGAACAGTTAAGTATATACAAGGGGGAACGCTCCTGTATTTAAATGACTAACTGGAAAATATTGAAAAGCATGAAAACCTGTAGATACTCTTACTTGATTCGTTTTTTTACGATTTTTCATAGTTTTATGGTTTTTGTAGCTTTCAAGCCAAAACGCGAAAGCAAAAATGCATCTCAGTTCGACGATTTTTCCGAGTTTGTCAAAGTTTGTTTTATGGCTTTGGAAAAGAAGATGAGATATAGATTCAAAGTACTAATATTTCTTTGAACCCGTTTCTTTAAAAATTTAAGCATAGAAGGTTATAAATATAACGGATCTAATTTTAAATATCTACTTGATATCCTTAATTTAGTTAGTTTTGGGTTTCAAATTCTGCGAAAAAAATATACATATGAAACCTGAATGAGCACCACCTAGGCTTTACTTTCCCCCATATTTATAACAGTAAGACTTTTTTAACTTTTAGGAAAAAGAATATATACTGCTTTTCAAAATAAATTGTACACCCAGCGGCGTAGCGTGGGGGGGGACGCGGGGGGTTCGTCCCCCCCCCCCCCCGAGGGTAGTGGCGCCCCATAGGTGGCCGAAGCGCACTCAGCTTTATTAAGTCGGGCCGGTAATGGCCAATTGAGTGGGTGCCAAAGGAAACTAACGACATGAAGACCTTTTTTTTGTTTTTTTGGTCGCACGATTCGCGAGAGGCGCCCTTGACTTATCGGCCGCCCCCTCACACATGATGACCTTTTTTTTTTCTTTTTTTTTTTTTTTTTTTGGTCGCAAGATTTGTGTGAGGCGCCTTTTTGACCTTTTTGTTTTTTTTTTTGCCACAAGATTTTTCATCGGTTTTCAGAGGCGCCCTTTTTAGCTGTCGCCCCCCCCCCCCCCGCCCTTTCGGGCACGCTACGCCGCTGTGTACACCAAGCATGTGTTTTTATATTATAGGTGTACAAAGTTTTTTGATAAGTAGTATAAATTATCTTGGTTGCTTTGCATTGTTTAAATTTAATAAAAATCCAGACTTTTCGGACACATTATTGTAGACCAATTCAGATACCTGAAGAAAAAATTTGGAATCGTAGGAAATATACCGCAGGCAACGGGAAAAGTAAATTAAACTCGATCCAAGTTAATAGAGGGAAACGGGGTAAATTTTTAGGGATGGACAATAGCTGGCCATACACACAGAGGTTGATCCGTCGGTTTGGAACGGCACAGATAAGTCTGACCATTTTGTCCGTAACGGTTTAAAACTGCTGCAGTCCACTAACACAAAAAAAAATCTTTTGAATCGATCCTTCATATCGGTCTGTGGCAGACATAACCGCGCGTTAGTGGGCTAAAACTCAAGATTTATCTGCCGGTTTAACCAAAACTGGAATTTCGTCAAGTCGAAAAGTTTTATGCGGCACGGTATTTTAAGCATAGCGTATGTAAATTGTTTAGTGCTAAATATAAGCACTAATAAGCAGGCTCTGTGTATGGGAATGATTATTAATATGAAAATAATGCATAGTGGTGTAAAAGAGAGACGTTCCAAGTGGGTTAAAACTTATTTGCTTAATAGGAAACTATTTAGCCATGACCTTCTGTTAAAAGAGTTACGAGAAAATGATCCAGACGATTTTAAAAATTATTTAAGAATGGATATCAGAGAATTATTGAAATACAGCCAGGCTATAATTGTGCCAGGCACTATTTTGACACATTCACATTAAAAACTGACAGTTGATCCTTCAAAATTGACATATCAAAGTCAAATTTAAAACTTTCGTCGTTTATTTTCAATTAATAAAAGAAGGCACTATTTATTCCGGTTCATATAGTAAACAAAGGCCGTGTGTTAAAAGATCACAGCTGATATTACAATGTAAAGGTGTCAAAATTGTACCTGGCACCATTATAGCCTGTCTTTATTTCAATAATTCTCTATTAACACGTATGATTTTTTATTAAATTTGGTAAGAGAGAATCTTACGAAACAAGATATCCAAATGAGAGAAGCCGTTGGCCTGAACAGCGAATAAACCGACAGAGAAGTCTGCGCCGGTTAAAATATCTGTGAGCGCGGAACCCACAGTTTCGCCCGCCGGTCTAAACTCACAGATAAATCTGTGCCGGCTATAACTGGCGCGTGGAATGTCCACTAATTAAAAGACAAATCCGCCAGTTTAAACCGCGCCGTTCCAAACCGGCGGATCAACCTCTGTGTGTATGGCCACCTATTGGTTTTTCAAAATGTCCAGCGAAACATGACTTTGTATCGGATAGGTTAAATATAAAACTTAAAGGTAATAAAAATGTTCACAACTTTTCAGTAAACCGTTTTTTAATCAAACCAAAGTTTTACGTGAAAAAAAATACATTTGTAAATTTTTATTGTTTACAATTATTCTTTTGTTTTGTTTGTTTCTACTAAATTTTGTGATAAATGAAAAAAACGAGCTAAAATTAAAAAACAAAAAAAAACTTTTTTATTTTTCTTGGAAAATGTGAGGTTATTTAAAAAATAGCTTTTAAAAAAGTTGTCGATATTTTACAGTCTGGAAGTGCTGAAGAAGAGAAGATCTTATTCTAATAACCAGCGGCGGCAGCTACATGGAGTGCAACGGGGCAGTGCCCTCCCAAAACTAGACAACAAACAGTATTTTTAATTGATGTATTAAAAAAAAGTTAAATCTTCCCTTACGACATGATCTTTTTATTATCTGTGGTTACCAACAAGCGACTAATTGGGTGAACTTTTTTAGCGTAAATAATTACAAGCCGGCAGCACCGCGCGGTATAAGATTTCACTTTCACCCCTTTTTCAGCGTGCGGGGGAGAGAGGAATGTTTGTTTTAGTTGACGTCGGCCAGATTCATCGTGCTAAAATGTTTGTTGCCCTTCCTACATGTTGCCGGCTCTATCCTAAGTTAAAACATATGAGTTTGTTTTAATTTGGGGTAGGTCAGCCTTGCCGGTCACGTGTCTTTGTTTGTTTTGGTTATCGTTTGTTTATAAAATGGAAATAAATACCGTCGATTACATAATTAATTGTGCAAATTTAAATACGTTGATATATGAACTTTGATTACAAATAAAAGTTTTAGGGCGACATAGACCGGACCTAAAATTAACCAAAATTTGTAGTACAAGTAATAAAAAATTATACGATGCTAAAAACTGTGCGGATGTGAAAAACAAAATGCTTTTTTTTGCTTTATTTGTCTTATTATGAACAATCCACGAAGTGATCCTGCGTGGGTGGCAAAGGGAATTTGTGATATCAAGCACTTTAGTAAAAAGTTAGACACAAAGTAAGTGCTACTTATTTAAATAGCCACATAGAACTTTCTATGCTAGGCAAGACTGATATTAGGTGCCAATTGAATAGTGCCTGTAGGCAAAACATTACCGAACATAATGAAAATGTGGCAAAAAATATACATATACTTAGTAGGGTAATAGACTGTTTAAAATTCTGTGGGGTTTTTGAGGTTGCTCTACGGGGCCATGATAAATCTGAAACTAGTGCTAATCCGAACAGTTTACGCATATAATAGAAGGGCGAATAGACTTTATCTATAAACAAATAAACTAAAAACTACACCAAGTAGCTGCTTGTTTGTAAAATGCTGAAATAAAATTGTTTAGGTAAGTTTTTGATCTTCTTTTCCATGCAATATAAATTTCTGCCCCCCCAATTTATAACTTTATTAGCCGCCACTGCTAAAAACTCGGATCGAGTCTAATATATTTTAGACGTTCCAACAGTTTTCATCCTGTTAAAAGAGAATTATTGAAATACAGCCAGGCTAAAATTGTGCCAGGCACTATTTTGACACATTCACATTGAAAACTGACAGTTAATCCTTCAAAATTGACATACCAAAGTCGAATTTAAAACTTTTGTCGTTTATTTTCAATTAATAAAAGAAGGCACTATTTATTCCGATTCATATAGTAAACAAAGGCCATGTGTTGAAAGATCACAGCTGATATTACAATGTGAAGGTGTCAAAATTGTGCCTGGCACTATCATAGCCTGGCTTTATTTCAATAATTCTCTATTATTGCGAATGCAATAATAATTATTTTAATGCAACCGGCTAAAAATAAAATAAATAACTAAATAAGTATACCCTTACTCCACAGAATGTCACGTGACCAATAATTATCACTCAATGACGATGCCGTTAGAGCTCTGGTTATAGCTCCCCAAGGATTTCAAAAGAGACTACGCTAGAGTCTAGAGAACAGGTGCAAACACGCGACATGCCGTGTTAGAGGCTCGGTTCGGGCTCTATTTGGAACGTCTTGGGATAACTTAGAGCTTTGAGATGTATCTGTATTGTCTTGAGTTCAGATATGTATGGATCTGTTTATGTCACGGTACAGATATAGAGCTAATGCTGTGTAGGGATTATGTGTAATGGTTGCGTTGGGAATATACTGAGATTGACCAAAGGATATGATAATTAAATTTATTTTAAAACTTGTACATACTCTTACCCACCAAAAATATTAAAAAGTTTGACATTTCTTATGTTTAAGGGTGTTTGCCCGCAGTTAGAAAAACGATAACTGCAATGGACTGTATATATTTTAATTAATGAAAGCGCGAACAAACATAAATATATTGATATGAAATTACGAAATAATTAAAAGGTCCATAGGTCAATTGTGGGCACCACACAACGGAAATCAGAAACAAAGCACTCACCAGTCTGCAGCCAATTTCTCCACTTCCAAGGGGCCCCTGTCTGGCTCTAATGATGTCACCACGTAGCTGAAGGGCTGAAGTTTCTAGTTCTATGCTTCAGTACACCAAAATCGAGCACTTTCAAGTGTAGAAATTTGAAATAGTTGGAGAAAGTAAATTAACACGCCATTTCTCGAGGCGGTCGAAAAAGGATCTCACTGATTCTTGGTGCGCATGTCCAAAATGCGCGAAAATGCACTCTGTCCGTCATTCAATTGTGTAGTTTTAAAATTTACAAACACCGCGAAATTTAGCGGGAGCTAACAAAGGGTTCTCAGAGAGTATAAGAATATCCAAACTAGAGGTGTTGATTTTCGTTACTTTTGAATACACTTTATTAATCGTTACTCGACTAAAAAGTTGTCTAAAGTTAACCGCTAAAAATTTGCTATTCAATAAATAAAAAAACTCCCCCAAAGAATAGGCACCTACTTCGTAATTCGTAGGGATTTTTGAAATCATATTCGGGCTTTTCTGGGGCCGCCTCCCTGGGGAAATACAATCAGCGATTCGGCCATTGGTCAATTCGTCGACTCTAAGAATTATAGGCCTAAAACCTTCAACAACATACCTTAAACTTAAAAAAAAATTGGTGACAATTGACGAAAATGCATAAAAATTAGGCAGACAGTTGGCAGCTTTCTCCGTTGTGAAAAATCTATGACACGTAGGTGGTTTTTAAACGTAAAAGATTTAAAAAATATATTTTGCTATAAACGTGCGGAACATTGCAATTTCTACAGTATTTTTAGTGCAAGAAATTCGTTTTTCCGCACAATCCTACTGTCAATGACATCGATCTCCTGCACTGGTTAGGAAAATATCTATTAATAAAGGTATAAAAAAATGGTTTATAACTCTACTCACGCCCAAACTGTGTTTTACTCACTTATAATTATAAAGTATTATTAACACATCCAAACTAAAACATTTTTTTTATATGGAGGGATTTTAAAAAAGTAATCTTTTTTATTTTTAATATTTGTGTTCTATTTGTTTTTCTTTCCCATTTTTTTTTCCCTTCTTATGTTTTTTTTCAATTCTGTTTCTTTTCCTTTTGATTTCTCTTTCATTTTCACTTGTTTTTTTTTGATCGATCAAAACACAAAAAGCACAACTTTATTGTAGTTTAAAATGATCAAAAGAACCATTAAAATATTTCCTAAACTAAAATGTTTTAGATCTCTGCTGCTATTCTTGTAGGCTCTGGTCAATTTATCCTACCGACTCGACTGCTGATGCTGTTCCGTCGATCCCTTTCAACCAACGCAAATTAGCACCCCGCTTGCTTTTATGTTCAAAACATTATTGCCATATTTACATTAGGTCAGCAATTCTTTCATCGAGAAGTCACATGTGCGAGAGATAAGATATATAATTAAAAAGTAAATGAAAAGGATAGTCAGTCCTTTCATTCATTGCACTTCGTTTGCTCTCTCTGCCTTGTACACTTAGATAATATATTGTTACTGTTTGTAAGATAAGAACAACTGCATATGGATGATTCTACAAAAATGGTGCTGTGGAGTGGGAATGCATATTTTTCAAACACAGACTGCAAATGAAGCATAGTTTTAGTTATAAGATTTAAAACGGAATGTTTTCTTTATGGACCATTTGAGTTTATTGTATAAAAAAAATTGCAAGTTTTTTATTACCAAGCAAATACCTCATTCCTCTGGTGTAGTCCCAAACCAAAAATTAAAAACTCAAATGGAAAAAAATATCCTAATAAAATAATATTTAACCAAGTCTTAACTATTTATTAAAAAATTGATAAAACTTAAGTTTGCAGTCATATTTTTGAAAATCCGAATTTACATCTTCTCCGAAAATAACACAATATTTGTAAATACCACCGGTTAATTTCTAGAGAAAGAGACGGCCCTAGATATCTAATTTACTTGTGAGGGTGACAAGTTGTGACAGATAATGTCAACTTTAGTTTGGTTTAAATTATAGATCTTTTTATTTTCGGCAAAAAATTAGTTTTTTTCGGAGAAATCAAAAAGGAACGCTTCAATTATCATCCCTCTGGTAAGTAAATATTCGACTGATTGTATAATTTTTTTGTTGATTGTTTTAAAATTATAAGTATAGGAACTTTGTTTATATAAAACTTAAGTTAAGTAGTCTATCGTCTAAATTATACGCATTTGTAATGACGTCACCAGGTAAGAAAAAAAGTATGGCGTAGATATTATTGTCAATCAGTGTTTTTTGATTGACAGTGACGGATACTTCACATAACCAATTACCTACCTATTTAAATCATAGACACTACTTTTTTTTAAAGTTTATTGTCACCGCTGTTTATAATATACCAAACAAAGATAAACAAAAATGACGTTATTACAAATGGGTATAATTTGAACTATAAATACATTTTGATTTAAATTGGAAAACCATTAAAAAACTCATCCCTCTGGAGTTTTTATGCAATAATTCCTAAAATTCGGGAAAATAAATGTTTCTTAGCTTACACCTAATTAGTTACATAAATTTAAAAAAACAAAATTATTTACTGTGCTGTACTGTTATTTAAAGGCAATGACCAAAAATGATATCCATATAGCCCACTTTTGGTAGAATCATTCATATATATAAAATATGTAGTATGTAAGAGAAAATAATAGAATAGTTTACACGTGGTTATGCCCATTATTTTTGTATAGCCAGGCCTATAGCCAATACCTGTCCTCTGTTCACCCCGGTAAAGTAGAGGGGGTTAATTTGGAGGGCTCTGGCTTCCAAGGCTAAAACGCACCAGGGTAGCTATGTTGTGCGAAATGACTTGTCTTGACCAATGGCATACTCGCCCGCTCATCAGAGTTAGTGAATTTTACGTGAATTTTATTAAGTGAAATCTATTCTCCTGCCCCGTACCGTCTGATCGTTTTTCGGTCGGCTCGTAGGAAAAGCTTGTGCAATGGATGTCTTTTCGCATAGCATGTGACGCCTCGGAGCTAATTTAAAGCTGGCAATTGGCCAAAGCATGTGATGGGAACTATCACATCGTTCAAGACCCAGAATAGCTACCCAGGGATTGTAATGCTACTTAAAGAAGGTACTAAGCTACTTAGCAGATACTAGAGATGATAAGCTTTTTGGCAAACCGATACGTAATTTAAAAAATTTGTTTGATAGATAGCGAGATTTTAAAATCAATCCAATATAAAAAAAAAAACCAACGTAAAATTTATTACCCGTGAATTTAAAAATCAAACAAGTTTCGTGGCTAATCGGGTAAAAAAGAGTTTTTGTTTCTCTTATATTTCCATGGGTAGCTTGAAAGCTTAACCGCAAGGGAGTCCAAGATCTAAGGGACACCTAATAAGTGTTGACAGTTAACTGTTTCGTCCTTATGGGACTCCTCAGAACACTGCTTGGTCAATGTGACACTCTTGCGAAGTTAATTAGAGGATTTTGTCTCTAATCCTATGTAAATAGTGAGAAAACTCTCGCAAGAAGCGCCATCTACCGAGACATGAGAGAAACCAGAACAAAAGCAGGCAAAAATAACCTGCTATACATATAGATCAATGAAAAGATCAATTACAAATAAAAAGAAACAAACTAATCCGTGACCTACGACAGCTCTTCTGCCTTTTAGCCAGATCAACGCTTATTGCGGTAGAATTGGTAGAATTGTCACACCATTTTTATTTTAAGGTAAATTTTAAACTATTAATATTTGGCAACTATGTGAAGTAATCTTGAAAATAAATGCCCAAAACGCAAAATTAGATTTGGCTAACGTGTTCAAAAAAATGTGGAAAGCTTTTTTATCTCTGCCGATAGCAGCGGTCAAGCAATGATGGACGACTTTCGTTTGCTTTTGACCAGATGTCATATACTTGTAAGATAAAACTGGGTAGCGAAATAAAGACTATATTGACTATAATGGAAGTTAATAAAATAGAATATTTACAGGGATATATGAAATAAATTAATCTTTTCGACTAAAAATAAGAAGACAAGACTAGTTAAAAGTTTTACATAAAAAACTATTGTTTTTAAGTACTACAAGCGCAGATTTAAGGGGGCTAATGTGATATTTACCCCTCTTAGAAAAAATATATTTTATTTTAGTTACTAAATAAAGGGCTTAACGGATAATTTCCCCCGCCCCCCTAAAAAAAATATACACAAATATTTTTTTTGTCAACAACTACGAACCGGACCCCCTAGATTGATGCCCAGATCCGCCCTTGGTGGGGCACCCTGAGTTAAGATTCGGAAAAACGTCATTTAGCGAATTTTAGGGTAGGGAATCCAATAAGACCAAAATTGCCAAACTGAAAATTCATATTTCAAAAACTGTACAGTTTATCAACAAAAGCACCGAGTTGCAGTTTGGTGGGGCCATAGAGATGTGAAAAAACCACACCCCGAGTTCTGATTCGAAAAAACGTCATTTAGCGAAATTTAAGGTAGGGAATCCCATAAGACCAATATTGCTAAACTGAAAATTCATATTTCAAAAACTGTACAGTTTATAAACAAAAGCACCGAGTTGCAGTATGGTGGGGCTATAGGGATCTGAAAAAAGCACACCCTGAGTTCAGATTCGAAAAAACGTCATTTAGCGAAATTTAGGGTAGGGAATCCCATAAGACCAAAATTGCCAAACTTTGAAAAATTATATTTCAAAAACTGTACAGTGTATCAACAAAAGCACCGAGTTGCAGTTTGGTGGGGCCATAGAGATGTGAAAAAACCACACCTTGAGTGAAGATTCGGAAAAACGTCATTTAGCGAATTTTAGGGTAGGGAATCACATAAGACTAAAATGGCCAAACTTTGAAAATTCATATTTTAAAAACTGTACAGTTTATAAACAAAAGCACCGAGTTGCAGTATGGTGGGGCTATAGGGATGCGAAAAAACCACACCCTGAGTTCAAATTCGAAAAAACGTCATTTAGCGAAATTTAGGGTAGGGAATCCCATAAGACCAAAATTGCCAAACTTTGAAAATTCATATTTCAAAAACTGTACAGTTTATCAACAAAAGCACCGAGTTGCAGTTTGGTAGGGCCATAGAGATGTGAAAAAACCACACCTTAAGTGACGATTCGGAAAAACGTCATTTAGCAAATTTTAGGGTAGGGAATCCCATAAGACTAAAATGGCCAAATTTTGAAAATGCATATTTTAAAAACTGTACAGTTTATCATCAAAAGCACCGAGTTGCAGTTTGGTAAGGCCTTAAGTGACGATTCGGAAAAACGTCATTTAGCGAATTTTAGGGTAGGGAATCCCATAAGACTAAAATGGCCAAATTTTGAAAATTCCTATTTTAAAAACTGTACAGTTTATAAACAAAACCACCGAGTTGCAGTATGGAGGGGCTATAGGGATCCGAAAAAATCACACGCTGAGTTCAGATTGCAAAAAACGTCATTTAGCGAAATTTAGGGTAGGGAATCCCATAAGACCAAAATTGCCAAACTTTGAAAATTCATATTTCAAAAACTGTACAGTTTATCAACAAAAGCACCGAGTTGCAGTTTGGTAGGGCCATGGAGATGTGAAAAAACCACACCTTAAGTGACGATTCGGAAAAACGTCATTTAGCAAATTTTAGGGAAGGGAATCCCATAAGACTAAAATGGCCAAATTTTGAAAATTCATATTTTAAAAACTGTACAGTTTATCATCAAAAGCACCGAGTTGCAGTTTGGTAAGGCCTTAAGTGACGATTCGGAAAAACGTCATTTAGCGAATTTTAGGGTAGGGAATCCCATAAGACTAAAATAGCCAAATTTTGAAAATTCATATTTTAAAAACTGTACAGTTTATAAACAAAAGCACCGAGTTGCAGTATGGAGGGGCTATAGGGATCCGAAAAAACCACACCCGGAGTTCAGATTGCAAATAACGTCATTAAGCGAAATTTAGGGTAGGGAATCCCATAAGACCAAAATTGCCAAACTTTGCAAATTCATATTTCAAAAACTGTACAGTTTATCAACAAAAGCACCGAGTTGTAGTTTGGTGGGGCCATAGAGGTTATGAAAAAAACACACCTTGAGTAAAGATTGGGAAAAACGTCATTTAGCGAATTTTAGGGTAGGGAATCCCATTAGACCAAAATGACTAAACTTTTAATAGAACAAAATCAAATCAAAAGTATGCAGCAACTCGGGAATATGTAAAACTCGATGATTCCCAAAATAGGCAATATCTTTGTTAGATTCTGACGAAATCAAATTCACTTTTTATTAAAAAGTCCTCAAAAGAAAAGCGAACAGAATAGTCGACCTCATCTGGAGTGTTTTTGGAGAAGAGAGGAAGGTCGTTCTAACTCCTACTCATAGTTGTATGGACGACCCAAGACGGACGCGGCGGGCTTTATTTAATATTTTTTTTCATTTTGGTGTCGAAGAAAAAGCCCAATCGATATGTGAAAAGTGATTTGGCGGAGACTGGTGAACAAACAACCCAGAAAATAAAAAAGAATCCAATCAGTGTCGGTGTCTAATACGACAATGGGGAAATACCAATACTTGAAGTACATTATTTTTTAAACTAAATTATTTAAATAAAAACTCAAAATAATACCTCCCCAGCATTTAAAAACAATAATAATTTAGGCAAATATATAGAAAAACTAAACTATAATAAATTAAAAACTTTGCTTGAACAGGAAAAGTGGGGATCCATTTTCAGTCAAATGGATGTAGATCAGTGTGCCAGGACTTTTGTGGAAAGCCTAGAACAAAAAACTCTCTTTAGAACAAAAACGTATCTCAAACAAAAGCTTTCGCATTAAACCTCGGATATTAGCTAGCCTACTTGTCTCAATAAGAAATAATTTTTTAAACAATTGGGCACAAGAACCTAATAATGTTGTTGCCCGGAATAATTACATTAAGCATAGAGATATGCTTAGCAAATTAATTAAAACATCTAAAACAACTAATAGAAGGGTGATCCTCGAGAAACTTGGAAAACTATAAAAAATATAAATAACGAAATTAAAAGTGATATCCAAATAAAAAACATAAACACACAGGATGGACAGGTGATAAACGAAAGAAATTGAGTTTAATAAGTTCTTTGGTACAATTGGGAAAAAACTGGCAAGCAGTATTTCTTCTACACATCTGGTGGAGGATGATTCCTCGTTCGGGGTTCGTTTTTCGAAGCTCAGCGTTGACTTTCGGCAAACAAATGGTGATGTACCAATAGGCAGTAAGCCCGTTTATCTTTCAATTGAATTGTTGCTACATGACCTGCTTTTAAAACAAAACAAAGACGTTTCTTTATCTTAGAACACCCAAACAGACGACTGACGTTTATTTTCGAGTTCACAAGAGTAAACCCACGATTAATTTTTTGAGTTTCCTGCCTCAAAGCGGTCTAAAGCTTTTTGACACCAACTGAACCTATTCTAGCTTCTTTCTGCTCCTCGGTTAGCAGATGCGGTATCCAGCGGAAAACTAATTTTCTTATCCTTAATTACTTATGCAAATTTTTTTGAATTGAGGTCTTTGAAATCCCCAATAAAGCCTCAATCCCGCAATATGTCACATGTCAATCTTCCGTGATGAGCCTGCGCACAGCATCGATATTTTCCTGGGTCCTTGGATCGTCGCTAAGGCTTATCCGTCCACGCTTGAATTCTTCATACCATCGAAAAACTGTCGAGTGATGTGGTGCTTCATTACGGAAAACCGAAATCAACTCTGCAAAGCATTCTTGTTGAGATAATAGGGTGTTTGACAGTAGTAAAAAATAAATATATTTTTATTTTTAGATATCTCTTTAGGTTTTGGGAATGCTAAAAACAAACTTTTTTGTTTAATTTTTTCTCAAATTCATAGTTTTTTTAATTAAATAAATTCATTGAATTCAAACAATTAGCCACGTGATTCAAAACAGGCGGTCTGCCAATCAGCTGCGAGTGACGTCACAAAACAGTAAACGCCTCGAACGAACTTATTTTCTGTGTTATTTTCTTATGGATGGTAATGTTTGCTTTGGTTTAAAGTGCGAATTATCGCCCTAAATTAGATTTTATTTTGTGTTTTGCTTATAAAAAAACATTTTCAATGGAAAACGGTTTCTCCAAAGCCGATAGTTCCAACGTGCCAATGCTGAATTCCTTTATGGTGGCAGGCTTCTTTGCCAACAACAGTGATTTTTGTTCTACGGAATTTAGAAACGTTAAAATGTTGATGTAAGTATTCGATGAATTGTTTTGTATATAACTGAAAGTTTTTTTACGTTATTTTTCGCCTACTTTTACTCATTTAGATTTTCAGGTTAGGTTATATGTTTTGCTTTTTTGTTTAATATGTCACTTACAATAGATTCAATTAAATACTCAATTATTATTATTTTAAGTATTAAGAAACAATCAAAAATTGCTTTTTTAAAACAAAATTTTATAAATACATTTTGTTTCAAAGAAATATGCACCGCCTAAAAATTTGTACACCTTTCTGCCTACTATAGTTGTTCACCCCTTGTAATAAACATAACCTCAAAAATTTCATCATCATTTTCGAAATAGTTATATATATTATAGACCACGTGAGAAAAATTAATAGAAACAATTAAGTTATACTCACATCAAAGTGATCTTCACAAATGTAAAGTGAAGATGTATTAGATAAGGCCCTTAGGTCTCTTCGAGCGGTTCTAGCCACTTTTTCCGTTATTTTACTGCTGTAGGCACATGAATAAATAGTTTTTCAGGTGTTTTTATGCTAATATTCGAACACTAGGGTGCTACACACCACTTATAGGACATTTTTTTACATAAAAAACAGTAAAAACACAGACCAAAAACAAATAAACACATGAATGCCGTGAATCTGTCCGCAAGTTTACTGCGCTGTGTCGTCATTGCAACGCCATGCTAGAAATGAGCGTTTTAGCGGCAAATTCAAATCGGAAATTAGAAAACTTGATTTTAAATGTAGTCATGATAAAATATACCATTTTAATAATTTTGTGTAGCAAATTAGGGATCTATGTATCATTCAAACTCTTGCCTTCGAAAGTTGTAAAAAATTATAATCTAAAAAGGTTCTCGGTTTAATTACATTTTTCGACTGATTCGTTAAATTTACTGTAGCTACAAAACTATATGTATCGCACTGATGTTTTGAATTTTGGTAAGTTAAAGATTGAGGTTAAGTTTTAGTAATGACATTCGATCAGTGTCGCCCTCTATGTTCCTATATGCAAAATATAAAAGACAGCCCTTTTAATGGTAAGTTTAAAGAGGTCCCTGGTCCCTGACTTAATTAAAATCCTTCTAAAAAGATTAGGAAGGAAAAAATTGCTTAAAAATATATTTAATGAAATTTTTTTTGGTCTACCCTATACATAAATTATTGTGATGACGCGACGTCGACGACCGACGGACGGGTGCAAGACGCGTGTGTTTAGTTTTCCGCTTGAAAGCCTGCATGAATTTTGTTTAAAGTAGCTTAAATAGGGATGATTACTAACTCAAGTGGGGTTTTTGTGGTAACTCAACACACCCTTTTTTGACTAACGTTATGTTATTTTAGGTCATTGTTTTAAGGACCATCAAAAATTAAGGTAAAATAACTTGTGCAGTTCGTGTTTTTCTATAGCCATTAAAACGTTATTTTTGTTAGATCGGAACTTGTGAAGTTCTATAAAAATTTATTATTAACACAAGTCCGACTGTAGGAGTATAGTATATTTCCTTACAAGTGCGTACTTTTCCGCACGGAACTACAGTTGGCCGACCGACGCGCAGCGGAGTTTATCACACCTTTTTTTGACTAACGGGATGTTATTTTAGGTCTTTGTTTTAAGGACCATTAAAAATTAAGGTAAAATTTAACTTTTGCAGTTCGTGTTTTCTATAGCCATTAAAACGGTATTTTTGTTAGATCGGAACTTCCATGAAAATTTATTATTAACACAAGTCCGACTGTAGAAGCGTCCAGTAGCGTAGTTAGGAAATATTATTTTCTGCACGCGACTGCAGATGGCCGACCGACGCGAAGTGGGGTTCGTCCAGCAATCAAGTGCATTAAAGAAACTTACCGCAAGAGTTACGAACACTATATAAGTGGGGTTTTTGTGGTACCTTAACACACCCTTTTTTGACTAACGTTATGTTATTTTAGGTCGTTGTTTTAAGGACCATCAAAAATCAAGGTAAAATAATTTGTGCAGTTCGTGTTTTTCTATAGGCATTAAAAAGTTATTTTTGTTAGATCGGAACTTGTGAAGTTCTATAAAAATTTATTATTAACTCAAGTCCGACTGTAGGAGCGTCCAGTAGCGTAGTTAGGAAATAGTATATTTCCTTACAAGTGCGTACTTTTCCGCTCGGAACTACAGTTGGCCGACCGACGCGTAGCGGAGTTCGGCCAGCAATCAAGTGCGGAAAAGAAACTTACCGCAAGAGTTAGGAACACTATAAGTGGGGTTTTTGTGGTACCTTAACACACCATTTTTTGACTAATGGGATGTTATTTTAGGTCTTTGTTTTAAGGAACATCAAAAATTAAGGTAAAATAACTTTTGCAGTTCGTGTTTTTCTATAGCCATTAAAACGGTATTTTTGTTAGATCGGAACTTCCATGAAAATTTATTATTAACACAAGTCTGACTGTAGAAGCGTCCAGTAGCGTAGTTAGGATATATTATATTTCTGCACGCGACTGCAGATGGTCGACCGACGCGTAGCGGGGTTCGTCCAGCAATCAAGTGCATTAAAGAAACTTACCGCAAGAGTTACGAACACTATAAGTGGGGTTTTTGTGTTAGCTTGACACACCCTTTTTTTACTAACGGGATGTTATTTTAGGTCTTTGTTTTAAGGACCATCAAAAATTAAGGTAATATAACTTGTGCAGTTCGTGTTTTTCTATAGCCATTACAACGTTATTTTTGTTAGATCGGAACTTGTAAAGTTCTATAAAAATTTATTATTAACACAAGTCCGACTGTAGGAGCGTCCAGTAGCGTAGTTAGGAAATAGTATATTTCCTAACAAGTGCGTACTTTTCCGCACGGAACTACAGTTCGGTTCGGAACTTGTGAAGATCTATAAAAATTTATTATTAACACAAGTCCGATTGTAGGGTAGGAGCGTCCAGTAGCGTAGTTACGAAATAGTATATTTCCTAACAAGTGCGTACTTTTCCGCACGGAACTACAGTTCGGTTCGGTTCGGTTCAGCAAGCAATCAAGTGCGGAAAAGAAACTTACCGCAAGAGTTAGGAACACTATAAGTGGGGTTTTTGTGGTACCTTAACACACCTTTTTTTGACTAATGGGATGTTATTTTAGGTCTTTGTTTTAAGGATCATCAAAAATTAAGGTAAAATAACTTTTGCAGTTCGTGCTTTTCTATAGCCATTAAAACGGTATTTTTGTTAGATCGGAACTTCCATGAAAATTTATTATTAACACAAGTCCGACTGTAGAAACGTCCAGTAGCGTAGTTAGGAAATATTTCTGCACGCGACTGCAGATGGCCGACCGACGCGTAGCGGAGTTTGCCCAGTAATCAAGTGCATAAAAGAAACTTACCGCAAGAGTTAGGGACACTATACGTGGGGTTTTTGAGGTAGCTTGACACACCCTTTTTGGACTAACCGAATGTTATTTTAGGTCACTGTTTTAAGGCTCAATAAAAATTAAGGTAAAATTACTCGTGCAGTTCGTGTTTTTCTACAGTCATTAAAACGATATTTTTGTTAGACCGGAACGTTTGAAGTTCTATAAAAATTTATTATAAGCAGAAGTCCGACTGTAGGAGCGTCCAGGAGCGTAGTTAGAAGATATATATCCTCACTAGTGCGTAACGTGGTACAAGTGCGTAAAGTGGCACTTTTAGGCACGCGACTGCAGTTGGCCGAACGACGCAGCAATTAAGTGCATAAAAGAAACGAATCAAGTGAGTTAGAACTAGACAATGGACAATTGATAAGATAGGAACAAACTCTAAAGAACTGGAAAGAAGAATAGTAAAAGCAAAAAAGGTTATTGGATGTCTTAACAGTATTTTATGGAGCAAAGAGATAAAAAAGAATGTAAAAATTAAGATATATGAAATAATGGCGAAAAGCACGCTGTTGTATGGAATAGAACGTAACAGCAAAATACAAAACAAAAATGGAAAGTATCGAAATATATCTAGAACAGATCATATGAGATATGTGATCATAAAAGAAAGAATGGGAATCGAGGGGAGTATAACGGATGACATCACTAAAAGACAACTGATATGGTTCGGCCATATACAACGGATGAACGACGAAACATTACCAAAGCTGGTCCTAGAATGGTAACCAATAAGGCGCAGAAAAATAGGGCGTCCTAAACTAGAATAGCAACCGTCAATCCAAAGAACACTGAGTCAAAAAAACCTGACAGAAAATGATTGTCACGATTGAAGGAGGTGGAAAAGAGGCGGCGGACAACGTTCTAAACCGACATAGTAGTAGTACATAGTAGTAGTACTTTACACCATTAAGCAAGTAGAACTTTACACCCTGTATGACCGGACTAAATAGTATTTACGAAATGTGAGAGAGTGGTTTGGATATTCCTATAGAGAAAGCAGCTTCAACAAAGTTAAAATTGACATAATGTTTGCCAACCTTTGTCGTACAGGGGAAACTTTGAAAGAAAGAGAGAGAGAGAGAGAAAGAGAGAGAGAAAGAAAGAGAGAGAAAAATATTAGAGTTTCTATCGTTCGTTGAAAATCGACTCCCGAATATTTTGCCATAACTACGTCACTGTCTAGGTCCGTAAGAAAAAACATTAAACAGATAACTTCGATCGTCGAGGAAAATAGAAAGGCCATTTTCACCACGTAATTGATATCTAAATAATCTATATAGGTTGGGATGCGCCGGAGATAAATTTGTTACAGCTTTACTGTTATGGTTTTACCTTAAAGGAGCAATAAAAACTTCTAGTAAGCACGATAAAAGCTAAATTTTTTGCAAAGCCAAGCTAAAGATATATGAAACGCTCATATAATATGTACCTAAACCTGCGCCATCCGAAAAAATAGAAAAATATTGAAATATGTGAAGTTAAAGGCCCAGGGGGATCGCAGATTTCTAGAAAGTGGAGGGGCAATTTAGATTTTTTAATAATAATATTGTTTTGCTCAGGTGTGTAATACACCATAATGTGCCTCTTATATTTGGAGTTCTTTTAAAAGAAGGGGCAATTGCCACATTTTCCCCAATAGGCCCCCTAGAGGCCATTTATGGATTTTTTTTTGTCATCTGAAAAATAACTTTCATTACTCTAGCTTAAACCGTTCAGAATAAAAAAATATTTTGATATTCTAACTTTTTAGCATTGTTGCTGTTAACAGGTCAGGCAGTATTGGTTCCCATCAATTAGTAATTGGCTAAGACAGATGTTATAAAATCTTTATCAAAAAGCAGAAGAAAGACGCTATAGGCTAATACTATAGATTCTATAATTATTTAGTAGGGGAAAACCGCTATGAAACGGACGGATTTTGAAACGGACAGTCGTTGTAGTTCCAGCATGATTGTATGACCGAGAATTTCACGTTTACATATGGCAACCCTGTGCCCGGATCACACTTCGACCGAAGTTGTTCAGTAAACAACTTCACCGCGTATCGACAGCAAGCAACCTTATTCGTTGAAAAAGTTAATTATTTACGAAAATATCGAACTATGTCACAGGTAAGCTAATGAAATTTAGTTAATTTCAGATTAGTAAGGTTAACTAAGTTACTATAGTACGTAAATATAGCTGTAGAACTTGGAAAATATTTTTCTGTTTATATTTTGCATTGGAGAGTTAGCACCTGTCTAGGGTCCCTTTCCCAGGGTTACGGGAGAAGACCACATCGATATGAAAGGCGGAGAGAATGGACCTCGGTACGGTGATCATAGCGTAGGTGGCAACCCTTTCTTTTAGGGATAGTATAAAAGACAGCTGTTGCCTTACAGTATGGCGTTGGCTCGTCAAAGGCTAGAGGAGAAAAACCTTGATTAAAAATCCTGGCCCTCCAAGTAGGGGGTTGAGGCATTAGACTGGTTCTCTAATACTTGTAAAACGAAGCAATTACCAAAAAGCCTAAACAAAGCCTCGGAGCAATAGATGGAAATTCTCAAAGACGAAAAAAGCAAAGACAAAGGACTATGAATATAGCTACATGGAACGTACAGGGAGTGAATCAAAAGTTGGACCTTATTGCAACCGAAGTGCAGAATTGTAAGATCGATATCATTGCACTTACAGAGACAAAAAAGAAAGGAACAGGTACGAATAGTGTCGGCAATTTCGTCCATATATTCACTGGAGTCCCAAAAGAAAGAAGAGCAGCCAGAGGTGTGTCCTTATTAATAAAGAAAAACCTAAAAAATAAGATTACCGACTACGATTGCATTAGTGAAAACATACTTCGAGTGAACATGCATAATATAAGCATAATAGCAGTCTACGCACCATCAGATGACGAAAAAGTAGCTACAAAACAACTGTTCTTTGACCAACTTGATGAGACTATCACCAAAATCGGTAATACCAGAGAAATAATTATGCTTGGCGATTTTAATAGCCGAACTGGTAGACAAACCCAGAGTAAAGTGATAGGACCATTTGGAGAAGAAGCAACACATGATAATGGCTTGAGACTGATGCAATTGTGTGAAACCCACAACCTAAAAATAAATAATGGTTTTTTTAGGCATAAGGATATTCATCGATATACCTGGATTCAGCCAACAAGAAATCTTAAATCAATCATTGACTATGCTATAGGTGGACAACACTCGCAATTAAAGTGGTATGATGTGCGAGCACTTCGTGGTATTACCTGTGGATCTGACCACCATCTGGTAAAAGCAAAAATATTATTCCCTTTCAGAAAAACACATAAGGACGAAAGTATTGAAGAAAATGAAAACCTAGAATGCATCGAAGACAATCAAAAATACAACTTTAGAAGTCTAGAAATCGAAAGTACTCAAAGATTGTATCAGAACCGATTAGATAAAAAATTAATAAACACAGAACACTCATTTGAAGAGATATATACAAACATAATAAAAAGCTTGAAGGAAGCAAGCATCGAAGCTGTTGGATACCAAGATAATAGAAATAGCAGGACGATGTGGTGGACGGAAAAAATACAGGAAATGGTCAAAGAGAAAAAACGCACATACTTGAAATGGCTCAGTACTAAAGAACAAAGAGACCTAGAAATCTACAGGGAAACCAAAAGACAGCTGAGAAATTTGATACGCACAGAAAAAATGAACTGTTCGAGCGCAAATGCCACGATATCAATACACACGTAGGAGGTAGGCAGAGTTCTGAAGTATGGAAATTCATTTCTACAGTAAAAAACCCAACAAAAGAAAAAGTAAACATCCAGATCATCAAACCAGAACAATGGACAGAACCCTACAAGGGACTGCTGCAGGAAACGAGACCCGAATATCTGGCAGCCTCTCCGAGGAGAGACATAGAAGCACACGGAGAGGAAGTAATCATCGAAAAAGAAATGATAAAAAATAGTATTAAAAAGCTTAAATCCGGAAAAGCTAGCGGACCTGGAGGAATATATGCTGAAATGCTCAAATATGGATCAGAGAAACTAATCGAAAATCTCACATATATTATCAATCAATGCATAAACGGACATCCAGTACCTGATGATTGGAAAATTGCATTCATATCCTCAATACATAAAAAAGGACACAAGCTGGATTGCAACAATTACAGAGGAATTTCAGTAACTAGTACTCTCAGTAGATTGTACGGTAGGATTCTTAGAGATCTAGTAGAGAAGGATTTTTATGAACAAGAAGAAGAAGAGCAAAGTGGGTTTCGTGCAGCCAGGCTTAAACAAGTAATTGAGAAAAGGAGCGCCAGAAATATAGAGACTCATGTTACCTTTGTGGACCTACAAAAAGCATATGATACCGTTCCAGTAGAAAAACTATGGACAGTGCTAGAGCAGACTAATATCAATTATGCATACATAAAAGCGATAAAAGAACTATACAAAGGGTCAAAATCTAAAATTAAAATTGGAAATCGACTTTCAAAAGAATTCCTGGCAACAAAAGGCTTAAGACAGGGATGTTGTATTTCTCTAACTCTTTTTAAAATATATATCGCAGTAGCTCTAAAAAACTGGAAACGGAAAGTGCACGGCATGGGAATATAACTTAACGACCGATTTACCTTATACACACTACAGTTTGCTGACGACCAAGTAATTGTAGCTAATGATTAAGAGGACATGGAGTATATGATGAGAAAGTTAATGGCAGAATACCAAAAGGGGGAATTAACAGTGAACGTGGACAAGACACAGTACTTATGTATTGGAAACGAATCCAGTTAGTTAGAACTAGACAATGGACAAGTAATATCTCCATGCAATGAGTATGTATACTTGGGTGTCACATTTGATAAGACAGGAACAGACTGTAAAGAACTGGAAAAAAGAATAGTAAAAGCAAAAAAGGTTATTGGATGTCTTAACAGTATTTTATGGAGCAGAGAGATAAAAAAGAATATAAAATTTAACATTTATGAAACAATGGTGAAAAGCACGCTGTTGTATGGAATAGAGACTTGTCGCGTAACAGAAAAATACAAAACAAAAATGGAAAGTGTCGAAATGGATGCAATAAGAAGATCAATGAGAATATCTAGAACAGATCACATAAGAAATGAGATCATAAAAGAAAGAATGGGAATCGAAGGGAGCATAACGGATGACATCACTAAAAGACAACTGATATGGTACGGCCATGTACAACGGATGAACGACGAAAGATTACCAAAGCAGGTCCTAGAATGGCAACCAATAGGGCGCAGAAAAAGAGGGCGTCCTAAACTAGAATGGCAACAGTCAATCCAAAGATCAATGAGTCAAAAAAATCTGACAGAAGATGATTGTCAGGATCGAAGGAGGTGGAAAATAGGCGTCGGACAACGTAGAAAAACGTTCTAAACCGACTAAATAAAAAAATTTTGCATTGTCATTTTGAGGTTAAGTAGGTGTCGCTTTGAAGTGGACATGATACGTTGTATCGTTGTTTGATGGAGAGTACCATCAAACAACGGTTGTATTGTCCGTTTCAAGACGTAAGCTCTTCATGGGCACATAAAACTTGTGGTCTTCAGGGTATTCGATATTTTTATTGCAACAACTGTTCTTAAGATAGTTTTTGTTTGAATAAAAGTTACTATTAAAGCAATTAATGTCTTTTAATGCGAAATAAATTTTTAAAACCACTACTGTCCATTTTAAAACCAGGACTGTCCGTTTCAATACATCGAGGTTTTGAAATGGACAAATGCTACTTTTTCCAAATTTGAATATTACTCAAACCATAAGCTTGCCTATTTTCTTTTAATAGTTCATTTTACAAGTATATTAATTAAGCTTTCCCCTTACAAACTTTTGAATAATTACATTGTCTATAAAATGTCAATTTGACTATTTTTGATAAAGTGTCCACTTCATAGCGATTCTCCCCTACAATGTTTTTTTTGTTTTCTGGAACATTGATGGTTTACTATTTTTTTCGTTTTTTCCCAAACTATAATACCTAGAGGCTCAATTTTAGCGCCGTTCTAAAGCCCATAGAATTCTCTATAAATTTATTATCTATTAGTTTTCTCTAAGACGGTTAGTTTAGGTGGTACAGGCTTAGAAAATGACCCTACCAGTAAAATTTCAGTTTTTGTAAAAAGCTGCACATCTTAGTCCACACGTATCTCTGCAACCAATCAACCTAAAAAGCTAGCGTTGCACTCAGATTGTAGAGAATTTGGAGGGCTTTACAAAAGTATAAAACGTAAATACAAAAAAAAATTCTTTTTGATAAAATTAAGAAAATTGCATGATTTTCAAGTCCCTTGGGAGTAGTACAGGAATTTCAGGGTTGCAAACTTGGGTGCAAGCACGGATTTGAGGGGGGGTAACGGGGTAATTACCCCCCTCAGAAAAAAAACACTTTTTCCTAATAAAATAAGGGGAAACAGGAGAATTACCCCCCCCCCTAGAAAAAAAAATATATTACAAAAAAAATAATGTTGACACGACATGCAGACTGCTGTTAGTTTCTATTTAAACACATCTTTATAGATCAATGACTCAAAAAACAAAGTAATCACTTAATGACCGAAAAAAAAAACAATCATCACTCAACACTGTGCGATTCAGCTATCCAATCTCTTTATTAGCTGATTCCGATAATGCAGGTAAACACCGCAACAGGCTATAGGATATCAGGTTTATTAGATTTCCCAGCTTTTAGTTTGACACTTTAATAAACCGACCTTCTTTGTTAATGAATTGGCCAATTCCAATAATGGATTTTTATATATATATTTTAGCTTCGTTTAGCTTTATTAGATTAACTACCATAGTAATATGTATTAAAACCATGTGCAGTAAAATCATTTTATGGTCTCTGGACAGACACATAAAATATCAGGCTGGCTTTTTGATAGAGACTTAGGTATGTAAAACATATACGTAATTACGTATATGATGTAATGTAAATGACATTTCCAAAGCAAAGTAAGTCTTTTGACACTTCTGGCACAAAATCTTTTATTCTTATCTTTTTTCCTTCAAAAAGGCTTTAAATAAAAAAGGTTTACTTATCAAATAATCTTTTAAAATTATACTTATTTAAACGGCCGCAACTGGTAGATATCGACAATTGCCTTAGTGACACAGAATATGTTGAATTTGGGTTTCCTCAAGGAACTGCTTTAGGGCCAGTTCTATTCTCTTTATATATAAATGAGCTAATCAATTTAGATAGTGAATAACTATCGGAACATTTGCAGATGACACAGTTGGGCTTTATTCTGGTAATAACTGGGATGAAGTAAAAGCTATTGTTAAGAGAGATATTAAAATTAAAAAATTGGTTGGATATAATGGGCTTAAAAATAAACTTCGAAAAAACTAAATATGTTGCTTTTAGCTGTTCTAATGCGCGCGCTCCTTCTTTTAAAACTATTGAAATCGAACAAGAGGAAATTGTATTTATCATTAATGAAACAGATAATATTAAATGTTTAGGGATATACTTAGTTTAACACTTAGAATGGGATATACAAACAAAAAAACTAGTTGATAAGCTAAGAGTAATTTTATTTAAATTTAGAGAATTAAAAGTAATGTTAAACTATTCACAATTAAAAAAAAATTATTTTGAACTAGTTTACTCTTAATTTAATATGGAATTGTAAATTGGGGGGCTGCCTACAAAAACAGCAAAGAAAAAGTTGAGCTAATGCAGAAAACATTCATTATTTTTTGTATAGACAAGTGTAATAGGACAGAACTTTCACGCACAAGCCTTATGAAATAGACTCACAGTGAAATTAAGTTAAAATGTTATTGTAAAACTATATAAATAACTATAACACTAAATAATAGGAAGCTTTAAAACGCTATTTTAGTATTTTGACAACTTTGACAGCCTTTGTCACTTGGCTGTTTACATCAGTGGCGTATCCAGACCCTGATCTTCGGAGGGGTAATTTAGTCAAATAACACATACTTGCTAAATAGGAGCACATATTGCCTGTGCTACTCTACAAATTTAGGCCATTTAGTTAATTTTAAACAAATAACACTAAGGGTGGTCCGCATTCGGCAATAATAAAGAAATTTTAATGCGCCGCAGGCAAAAACTTTGAATTTTTATGGAAAAATCCTTACGTTTCACCAATCTTGGGGGGGTAATTACACCCCCAGTACCACCCCCCCCCCTTGTATACGCCGGTGGTTTACATGCTCCAGCGTTTGATTTGACGCTCGGCAGATCTTCCTTTTTTTTTTAATGGGTTGTATTGAAGATCACCTCTCGGTCACCTTTTCTAACGACCTATTCATATGCCAATACCATGGACCGTTTTTGACATTTCAACTGTCAGTTGTCAAGTGAAATTAATAAAACTTATTTTACAAAATAAATGTTTGGTATGCTGGAAACTGATAATATTTTTTTCTATAAGCGTGCGGAAAAGTCCACTTTTCCGCACGCATTTTAGTGTGGAAAGTGCCACTTTTCCGCACTAGTGCGGAAAAATATTTTACGTAAAAGTAAATTTGTTACGATTTTGAGGTGTTCTATAACATTTAGACCGTTCAAAATACATTTGTATCTTTCCTAGCACACGAAATATCCTAAAAATATTCAAATTGACTAAAATTCTGCTATATTTTCAATATTTTCGATAAAATAAAGTTTTCAGTAAAATAGGTTCAAATTATAAGTTTTAAACCTCCCCGGTATAAATATCGTCATTGTCAATGTCAAACAACAATGAACACTAGTGGTTTTAGATTTGGCATCTTAAATCACCATAGCAACAAAGTACAAACAAACTGTCAAAACAAAGCCAATTTTGCAGATACAAGCGTCTTTTGAATTTTTCAAACAAAAAAATCAGATTTTCAATGGATTCTTTGGACGAAGATCTACCCCAGTCAGTTCTAGAAGCCGCTAGAATGTGAATAATAATAATTGATTTGATTAAAACGTTTTGAATATAAATAATTTTCTGATTAATTTTTAGTTTTTTCGTCACGCTTATAGAAAAAATAGTGTACCTAACTCGTGCGTAAAGTGTTTTTTCCGCACTTGATTGCTGGCCAAACTCCGCTATCGCGTCGTTTGGCCATCTGCAATCGCGTGCGGAAAAGAGGCACTTTCCGCACTAGTTAGGTAAACTACTATATCATTTTTAATAAAAGCCACGAACAAAATGTATACTCAGGTGTAAAAAAATCGAACCAGATTTATTGTGATTTATTTATTTAAAAATTAAAAAATTCGATCTATGGTATAGAATAATTTAAACTAAAATGCGGACTAATAAAATATATATTTATGAGGTATATGGCAGAAAATCCAATAAACGCATTTTTATCAACAATTAAAGCATTTTGATTTTAGGTGAAAATGTGTGAATGGTTCGAATTTTTTGCACCTGAGTATATAGAAGAAGAAGAGCAAAGTGGAATTCGTGTAGGCAGATCTTGTAATGATAATGTTTTTTGTCTTAAACAAAAAATTGAGGAAAGCAGTGTCAGAAATATAGAGACTCATGTTACATTTGAGAACCTACAAAAAGCATATGATACTGTTCCAGTAGAAAAATTTTGGACAGTGTTAGAGCAAACTAATATCAATCATACATGCATAAAAGCCATAAACGAAATATACATAAGGCTTAAGACAGGTATGTTGTGTCTCTCCAACTCTTTTTAAAATATATATCGCAGAAGCTTTAAAAAGTACATACACGTAAAGTACACGGTATGGGATTACAACCTCGATAACAACTTAATGACCGATTTACCATATACATACTACAGTTTGCTAACTACCAAGTAATTGTAGCTAATTATAAAGAAGAACATGATTGTTAGGATCGAAGGAGGTGGAGAATAGGCGTAGAAAAACGTTCTAAACCGACACAGTAGATATAAAGTAGTAAATAAATAATAACTATAACCACAACCACAACCAAAATGGCTCCTAGCTTACGGCAGTGGTTAACTACGAGTCCGGAATTATATTTAGCCAGTGCACAGATTCAGCATTTACCACAACCACAGCGAAGTGTCAAATAAGCATTCCGACAACTCTCTAATAGCTATCTATGCTAGTCTCTTTATTCATTATATTTTACATGGCTAGTTGTGCAATGTTTCTAAAAGTCTGGAACACGAGCATTACATATAATTTTGTAATTCTTTGAAATTAAAAGTGTATGCTTCCTCTCTATGATAGAGGTATGTAAAACTGCTTTTACTACAAACGCTTCGCTCCGTACTTTCAACCTAGACGTATCTCATCTCTTTATAGACGTATGACATAATTTATTTAAAATTATATTCTTCCTGGATATGGATATGTGGTTACATGGAGTTATTTAGATCGAGAGTTAAAGTACATTTTTGGAATTAATAATTTTTTAGCTTTAGACCTCGTACTTTTTAACATCAAAATGGAATGCTGATGGGGGAAAGCGGGGCAATTTGGGATACTTAATTTTAGAGGATTATTTCTGGTATGAAATGATCACCATTGCGTTCGTCATTTGGAACTGAGTTGGCTAGATATGTTATCTTTATGTTTTAATTTTCAGTTTAAGCGATTTAGAACTCCCCAGCAAACATTAACGTGCTGGTACTTTACTAATATTGTACTTTAACTGCTGGCATCGGCAACGATATGCATTATTTTTATTATTTTTGTATTGTCTAATTTGCATATTATTTAAAAGTACAAAAAACGCAACATTTTAGTACTTTCTTTTAAATACAACGAAAGGTTATACTTTATAAAGAATGACAAGTGCAGCCAAGGTTAATGGCAAAAAAACACGTTAAAAGTATATTTACGCAGTTGCTTTTAAAGCACTTTATTTTAGTACAAAACAATTAAGTATTTTACTGTGAAAATAAAATACTAAAAGAAAAACATGTTAGTAACATTTTGAAGTACATTTAATTTATTATTAAAAGTTTAAAAGTTTTACTGCAAAATTAATATAACAGTGAAAAAACATTTTAAGAGTATTTTTAAACAGTTGCTTTTAAAGCACTTTATTTTTGTACAAAAATATTAAGTATTTTACTGTGAAAGTAAAATATTTACAAAAAAACTGACAAGTTGATGTTTGCCCTCCTCGCAAACTAGATGGCAAACATTAGTCAACATTTTACTGGTACACTAAGGAATGTCAAGCTTAAGAATGTGAATGATTTTATTTATTGTTAAAATGATGTGGAATGTTCCATAATCTTTGGAAATATCCTCATCTGATATGAAACGGAAAATATTAAAGATCCTTATACAGGGTGAGGAAAAAGTACCGGGACCCCTAAATATCTCGATAACTAAGAGTTATTTGCAAAAATGGTCTAAATAAAAGTTTTAGGATTGAATTTGTTCTATTTGGTCGTGATATTGACATTGACGTATCTGTCAGCATTAGGAGTTTTTCGGAGGTCAACTTTAAAACTTTTAATGAAAACCATATTTTTTTCTTTTACCATTCGATGGAGAATAAAAATCTACGTTTAAAATGACATTGTAATTTTGTGTCAGAATGACATTTCGAAGAATATAAATTAAATAATTGTTCTTAAAGTGGCCTTAACACTTTAAGAAACTCGTAGATTATTTAATTACCCCTGTATTTTATTATGCGTGTAGCTGTGACAGTGACATTATATCTTAATATTGTGTCAAAACAAATCGCAAATTGTTTTTTGTTTGAAGGATATTTGTTTAAAAGTTTTCTTTTTTCCAAAATGTTTTATCTTACAGAACAGGAAAGAATTTCTCTGCTGATGATGAGAGGATGGGGAGAGAGGCTAAGATCATACAGCGATGTAAAATTACTTTTTAACGCCAGTTTTCGAAATCATAACAACGCAACTTTAATATCAAAATCCACTGTAGAAAGGACGATCAGGAGGATTTCGGAAACGGGAGCCGTTAAATCCAGGCCCAAGTCAGGAAGACCAAAAACTGCAACCAATCCTGAAACATCCTTTAACGTGGTGATGTCATTTGTAGAAGATCCTCACACTTCAATAAGAAAAGTGGCTTTAGAACACGAAATAGATCAAAAATCCGTTTTGAAGATATTAAAACAATCAAAGTTTCACATCTATAAGCTCCATTTACTTCAAGAATTAAATGAGGATGATTTTGACAGACGCTTAGAATTTTGTGAGTTGACGATGGAAAAAATAAATGATGACAACAATTTTATATCAAAAATCCTTTTTACGGATGAAGCAACATTTTGCTTAAATGGGCATGTTAATAGACATAATTGTCGCTATTTGAATAACGAAAATCCTCACTGGATTTATGAGGCTCATACACAGCATCTCCAAAAATTAAATGCTTGGATAGGGATTATTGATAATAGGATAATTGGTCCATTTTTTATCGAAGGAAATTTGAATTCAGAAAAGTATGAAACAATGTTAAGAAATCAGATTATTCCAGCTGCACGTAATACTGTAGGGGACAATTTTGAAAACATATTATTTCAGCAAGATGGGGCTCCCCCTCACTATGCTCGGGACGTTCGCCAGTACCTAAATTTAGTGTTCCCTCATCGGTGGATTGGTAGAAGAGGTTCTGTAGAGTGGCCTCCTAGATCCCCGGATCTTACACCAATGGACTACTTCTTATGGGGATATTTAAAAGATAAAGTATACAAAACTAATCCACAGGATCTCAATGAATTAAGAAACAGTATAATTCAGGTAGCAGCATTCATTCCTTTAGATTTCATCAGAAATGCCGTTCAAAGTTTTTACCACAGAATAGCCATTTGCCAAACAGTGAACAGTTGATTTAATTTTAATTTTTTACACTTAAATTTGAATTTTGAAAATCTTGTTCATTTTTTTAATTAAATTTATTTAAAAAATGACTAATATTATGTTATTCGTTATTAATAACAAAACTTTTAATTATTACTTTTATGATTTTAAAACAGTAGGTACATGTTTTTAAAAGAAATGTCTGGCCGTATCTAAAGACCTTAGAGATGAAAAAAAAAACTAATTATTTTATTTAATTACCCATTTATTTTTCAACGTCAGAAAATGACAATGTCATTGTAAACGTAGATTTTTATTCTCCATCGAATGGTAAAAGAGATCACTAAAACTTAAAACTAATTATTTTATTTAATTACCCATTTATTTTTCAACGTCAGAAAATGACACTGTCATTTTAAACGTAGATTTTTATTCTCCATCGAATGGTAAAAGAAAAAAATATTGTTTTCATTTAAATTTTTAAAGTTGACCTCCGAAAAACTCCTAATGCTGACAGATACGTCAATGTCAAAGTCACGACCAAATAGAACAAATTCAATCCTAAAACTTTTATTTAGACCATTTTTGCAAATAACTCTTAGTTATCGAGATATTTAGGGGTCCCGGTACTTTTTCCTCACCCTGTATAATGAATATATAATGATCAATTAATATTTATTTTTGTAAATATGAGACGTGAGTGACGTAATCTCCTTACAATAAAAGTAGTTTCTTTGTACTACAAAAAAAATAATAAAATACAATGGTTTAAAAGTACAGGTTTTTTTAAAAAATGTATAAAAATTCAGTTTTTTTGTATTTACTAAAAATACGAAGAAAATACATTGCTTGAAAAGTACATGCTTTTGTGTACAAAGAAGTTAAAAAAATGCATTACTTTAAAAGTACAGTGTTTTTTGTACTAAAATATATACATGCTGGCCTGATGCAGGCCGTTGTTCCAAATCAATACGAATTAAGTACTTTCTACTTTGTACTTTGCCGTTATGGACAGCAGTGAAAGCCAGTACTTAAAAAGTACTTTTTTGTAATCCATATTTGCTGGGTCCATCATATTTTTATTATAATTTTTGTAAAAAGTTGACTTTGCCCCCACCAACATTATTCCTGAGCGGTATATCGGCCGTTTTGCTGAGTTTTCTCGTGATCTAAAAAACCGCGGCTATCTTTTCCTGAAAACGTTATATGCATGATGTGGTCTCTGCGGACTTGTGTATAATAAATGGGGTAGCTCTGGCAGAGCCGTCTGCCTTAGTTCATAACGTAAAATATTTTGAATCGTCAAAAATGCTCCGCGGACTTCCGAAGACCGTTTTGAGGGGTCCCTGCGGAGATTTTGTCACGTTCAACATCTCAGGTGTGGGGTGGTCGGCGTGGTTTCACTCTTTTTTGATCTCTGGAGAGGGTGAGATAGGTTTAGGCTGATGTTTATTTCTATAGGCCAGTTAGGTAACCATTCATTCCATTGAGTTGTATAACGCCCTAAAAGGGCGTTAGAGACGGAAAGACAAGGCATTTTTTATTGACCCTATCCAATTTGGTTCCTATGGTCGGGTATTTCTTTTACAATAAAAACAGAGATAGACATTATTGAACATGTGAAACGGACAAAGATAGGGTGATTTTGCATGCTAATAATACCCTAGATAATATAAGGGTACTTTTATCTCTTTCACACTGACGGCATAAGTGCGACAGAAAAGCAGCTGGCTACCTTTAAACCACCTGCCGTATTTTGAGTGATTCTACCTGTTAGTCCTTGTATACAGGGAAAACTGATAGACAATGTTGTCTAAGTAAGGAAATGATTTTTTTTTGAATTTTGTGCGGGAATATTACAAAAAGAAATCTTAAAACGTTTAAAAACAAGTTTAGAAGTAACTATTTGAGTTTAAACATGGTCCAAAATTGTTTTTTGTGCAAAAGAAGAAAAAAAATCCATAAAAAAACAACATTTCATGGGTAAGTCGTCTTGACAGATAGTTTTTCCTAAAACACGAGAAAGTTCAGTAGCGTCACGATAGATAGTTTTTTCTGCGACCGTGCGATTTTACCCTCACACATTTTGATTCAGAAAGTGTCACTTCTCCGCACTTTTTTTTGCATTGCATGAAAATTAACAAAAAGTATTTGATTTTCTTAAAAATGATTTCTTTTTAAACTCTTACATACCGATTTTTATCCAGTTGTTTTTGTTTTTTCGAACCAAACTTTTGACATGTCACGGTCGAGTTTCATACATCTTGATGAATTGTTACACACACTGATCTATGTTTTTATAAATTTCGATAAATTTAATGTTTTTTTGCGGACTTTACAGTAATTTTAAGTTAAATTTTGGTCTTTTATCGCGAAAGTATATATTTATTATTATATGACCACCGCGACCGGTCTACAGGCCGGTATCATATGTTTATGTCCTTCTAATGTCATTTGACTATCATGCTGTCTTACTTAATAAGGTCACTTAGTTTAATTAATAATTTTGTCCTACATAATATAAAAGAAGAATAGAAACCAACAAAAAATTTGTGACACTTCGATTACCCATTTTCTTTGATTGCGATGGATTAGGGTGACCAGATTACGGTTTATTAGGGTGCCCAGAGTGCGCAAAAAAAGATTTTGAAACATTTCCCTAAAAAAATTGAAGACCAAACACTCACTCGCCACTCAATGTTTATGGTCGCATACACTAATCCTAACTCGATTTCCGACGATTATGGACAATGGTTACCCCCTGGACATAAACCGAACAACTTTTACTATATTTATTAACAATAGGTAGGTTAGGTTTGGTTAGGTTGGGTTAGGTTGGGTTAGGTTGGGTTAGGTTTGGTTAGGTTGGGTTAGGTTGGGTTAGGTTGGGTTGGGTTGGGTTAGGTTGGGTTAGGTTGGGTTAGGTTGGGTTAGGTTGGGTTAGGTTGGGTTAGGTTGGGTTAGGTTGGGTTAGGTTGGGTTAGGTTGGGTTAGGTTGGGTTAGGTTGGGTTAGGTTGGGTTAGGTTGGGTTAGGTTGGGTTGGGTTAGGTTGGGTTAGGTTGGGTTAGGTTGGGTTAGGTTGGGTTAGGTTGGGTTAGGTTGGGTTAGGTTGGGTTAGGTTGGGTTAGGTTGGGTTAGGTTGGGTTAGGTTGGGTTAGGTTGGGTTAGGTTGGGTTAGGTTGGGTTAGGTTGGGTTAGGTTGGGTTAGGTTGGGTTAGGTTGGGTTAGGTTGGGTTAGGTTGGGTTAGGTTGGGTTAGGTTGGGTTAGGTTGGGTTAGGTTGGGTTAGGTTGGGTTAGGTTGGGTTAGGTTGGGTTAGGTTGGGTTAGGTTGGGTTAGGTTGGGTTAGGTTGGGTTAGGTTGGGTTAGGTTGGGTTAGGTTGGGTTAGGTTGGGTTAGGTTGGGTTAGGTTGGGTTAGGTTGGGTTAGGTTGGGTTAGGTTGGGTTAGGTTGGGTTAGGTTGGGTTAGGTTGGGTTAGGTTGGGTTAGGTTGGGTTAGGTTGGGTTAGGTTGGGTTAGGTTGGGTTAGGTTGGGTTAGGTTGGGTTAGGTTGGGTTAGGTTGGGTTAGGTTGGGTTAGGTTGGGTTAGGTTGGGTTAGGTTGGGTTAGGTTGGGTTAGGTTGGGTTAGGTTATGTTAGGTTGGGTTAGGTTGGGTTAGGTTGGGTTAGGTTGGGTTAGGTTGGGTTAGGTTGGGTTAGGTTGGGTTAGGTTGGGTTAGGTTGGGTTAGGTTGGGTTAGGTTGGGTTAGGTTGGGTTAGGTTGGGTTAGGTTGGGTAAGGTTGGGTTAGGTTGGGTTAGGTTGGGTTAGGTTGGGTTAGGTTGGGTTAGGTTGGGTTAGGTTGGTTCAGTTTGAGTATGTTCGGTTAGGTTCCGCTAGGATTGTTTAGGTTAGGTTTAGCTATATTCGGTTAGGTTCGGTTCAGTTTAAGCAAATCGAACCGAACCAAACCGAACCGTTAGATTCGGTTTGATTTGGTTCATTTCGATACGGATGGGTTCAGTTTGCTTTTGTTCAGTTAGACCTTCGATAAATTTAAAAAAAGTAAATAATTATTAATTTTTAGTGTTTTAAGGAATAAAAATTGATATAATGTTCAATTAAACTAATTTTTATTCGTAAAAATGTAGGAATCATAATTTTCTTGATTTTGTTTTGAATTTCATGCTTTTTTAAAAATTGTGCATTTTCATAAAAGGACCAAAAAAACTGACCCGATTTGGATCAGTGACCTTAGTTATTTCAAGTTTTTGTTGACAGCTGATAGACGTCAGGGACCGTTTTGTTTCAGTTTGAAATGAGAAAATGCTTCTTTTGTAGCAATTTGTATGGGTTTTAATGGGGTTTTAAGAATGTTTCAATCTCAATTTTTTTAACAAAATCAACGATAGTCCGCAATTTTTTTTTTAGAAATCACTATAAAATGGTCTAAAATTATCATTTTTCAAAAAACTTCGTAGTTTTAAGAAAGGTGGTAAAACGTACCAGACCCCTGAAATGTGTTGCAGTCTAGGACAACTGGGCGCCGCCAACTCGGCGCCACCAACTGGGCGGCAGGCCAACTGGGCGCCGGGCCAACTTGACGCCGAGCCAACTTGGCGCCGGACTAAAATATTTTTTCTTGATAAAATGTGCAGATGAAAAACAACCTTAAAAAAATTAAAGTGGCGGATCCAAAATGGCGGACTTTCTTATTTATGCATCGATATGTATCGAATATGGAACTTGGCGGTGTTTCAAGTCGCAGAACACTACACCTACCAAATTTCAACACTCGACTTAATAGATGTTGAAAGTTTTGTATAAATAACATATTTATTTTGTTTTTATCTGCACATTTTATCGAAAAAAAAATAGTCCGGCGCTGAGTTGGCCCGGCGCCCATTAGGCCCGGCGTGGCGCCCTGTTGGCGGCGCCGAGTTGGCCCGGCGCCCGGTTGTCCCATTTCGAATTGAAATTTTTAGTTCCGAAATTTCATCTGACTCGAGCATAACTTGTAGTCTACCCAAGAAAAGAAGAGTTGAAGAAGACCCTTGTTCAAAGAAAGAAAATATTTTACCTGGAAGGTACAACATTTGTAAAGTTCTAAGATGAAGACAATAATTTTAATACATCCACTGCACTTAGCAATTCTTTTTACTCTTTTTTTTTACTGAAGAGAATTTTGTAAACACACACAAGTAAGTATTCATGAATTATTTATTATTCAAACAGAAAATTGTTGATAAAAAAATTCTAGTGGAATTCAAAATTTTTATTTTGCGCCGCCACTGCCCTTTTTATCCAAGACAAGCAAATAGAATATTTTTGCGATGTTGCATGTTTCCGGACTCACCAAACCGAAATTCTATTTTCATCCCTATTTTGCTCATTAAATTCTTACTTGTATTTGGTCAATTGCGATAAAAGCTTGATATAATGGCAATTTTGGCCCATGCCGGGTCTACCCGTAGGGTATAGAAGTCAATGATTCATTCACTCATTTTAAACATAACTACTACATCATACATACAGCATACCTGTAGGGAACAATTCGCCTTGGATTGCGTTTGGATCCGCCATTTTCTTGTTTTTAAATTTGAGTGAAAAATTGTATGGAATTACTTTAAGCGCCGCTATGTTTGGAGTGCGTCATTGTGGATCTGCCATTTTCTTTTTTTTTATTTTAAGTTTTAAATAATAATTAGCGACCTGAAGGACCCCAAAGTTCTGAGTTTGATGCATATCGGTTCATACCTGGGAAAATCCGCCATTTTGGATCTGCCATTTTCGTATTAGCTCACACATATACTATACTATAGTAGTGTGGGCTATGGTGATCCTAATTTTTTCGAGAAAAAAAAAGTTGCTCCGATTTCAAAAATTTTTATATATCTTTGCGTTTCAGATGATTTTGAAACTTTTTTGTTGCGCCGTCTGTCTGTCTGTCTGTCTGTATGTCTGTCTGTCTGTCTGTCTGTCTGTCTGTCTGTCTGTCTGTCTGTCTGTCTGTCTGTCTGTCTGTATGTCTGTATGTCTGTCTGTAACGACCAACGCGCATAACTCAAAAACCGCTTGGCCGATTTAAAAAAAATTTGGTACCTAGGCTGGGTCTTGGGTCGAGATGGTCCCATTTAAAAATGAACAAAATCCACCGAACACAAACCAAATAAAAGGGTGGGGGTAGATTTCAAAAATTAGAGTTTATGTGAAAATATGGCGTGTGTGATATCAAACGAAAGATAATTGAGTCTGAAGTTAAACAAAATACATTTTAATTTATTTAAAAAATACTCTGCCAATATATGGGCCCCTAAGCTCACACTAGGTACTATAGTTATAGTGTACGTGTGAGCTAATATAACTAAAAACTGAAATATATTTTAAACTCCACACTAAATTACCTTTTGTTTGATACCACACAAGCCATGTTTTGACTTAAATTCAAATTTTTGAAATATACAAAAAAAAACAAAAACTATAATGTATTTTGTTAAACTCCGGACTCAATTACCTTTCGTTTGATACCACACAAGCCATGTTTTGACTTAAATTCAAATTTTTGAAATATACAAAAAAAAACAAAAACTATAATGTATTTTGTTAAACTCCGGACTCAATTACCTTTCGTTTGATATCACACACGCCATATTTTCACATAAACTCTAATTTTTGAAATCTACCCCCACCCTTTTATTTGGTTTGTGTTTGGTGGATTTTGTTCATTTTTAAATGGGACCATCTCGACCCAAGACCCATCCTAGGTACCAAATTTCATTAAAATCGGCCAAGCGGTTTTTGAGTTATGCGCGTTGGTCGTTACAGACAGACATACAGACAGACAGACATACAGACAGACAGACAGACAGACAGACAGACAGCGCAACAAAAAAGTTTCAAAATCATCTGAAACGCAAAGATATATAAAAATTTTTGAAATCGGAGCAACTTTTTTTTTCTCGAAAAAATTAGGATCACCATAGCTCACACTACTATAGTATAGTATATGTGTGAGCTAAAAGGGTGGGGGTATATTTCAAAAATTAGAAATTAAGTGAAAATATGGCGTGTGTGATATCAAACGAAAGGAAATTGAGTCTGGAGTTAAACAAAATACATTTTAATTTATTTAAAAAAAAAAGGGTGGGGTATATTTAAAAAATTAGAGTTTAAGTGAAAATATGGCGTGTGTGATATCAAACGAAAGGTAATTGAGTCCGGAGTTTAACAAAATCCACCGAACACAAACCAAATAAAAGGGTGGGGGTAGATTTCAAAAATTAGAGTTTAAGTGAAAATATGGCGTGTGTGATATCAAACGAAAGGTAATTGAGTCTGGAGTTAAACTAAATACATTTTAATTTATTTAAAAAAAAGGGTGGGGGTATATTTCAAAAATTAGAGTTTAAGTGAAAATATGGCGTGTGTGATATCAAACGAAAGGTAATTGAGTCCGGAGTTTAACAAAATACATTATAGTTTTTTTAAGGGTGGGGGTAGATTTCAAAAATTTGAGTTTAAGTCAAAACATGGCTTGTGTGGTATAAACAAAAGGTAATTTAGTCTGGAGTTGAATGAAATTTATTTCAGTTTTTAGTTATATTAGCTCACACGTACACTATAACTACAGTACCTAGTGTGAGCTTAGGGGTCCATATATTGGCAGAGTATTTTAAATTTGAACAAAAAATTCTATTGTTACCTTAAGTGCCGCGATGTTTCAAATTTGAGGCAAATCGGTGTAAAAATAATAAAGTGCGCCATTGCAGATCCGCCATTTTGATTTTTTTGAGTTTAAGATAAAAATCCTAATCAGCGACCTGAAACACCTCAAAGTTCCGAATTTGATGCATATAGGTTCATAAATGGGAAAATCCGCCATTTTCGATCCGCCATTTTAAAATTTTTAAATTTCAGTCAAAAATTGTATTAAGCTATCTTAAACGCCACTATGTTTCAAGTTTGAGCCAAATCTATTTATAAATAAGAAAGTACGCCATTGTTGACTCGCCATTTTGATTTTTTTGAAGTTAAAGTTAAAAATCATAATCAGTGAGATGCATACCGGTTCCTAAATGGGAAAATTTGAGTACAAAGCTGTATTAAGTGATCATCGCAAAGTTTTACATTTGAGAAAATTCTGCTTGTTAAAAAAGTTTGAAAAAAAATTATAATAAAACAATACTAATATTATACGAAGTCAAGCTAAATAAAACCGTTTTAACAATTGCCAATGCTGATACAATTAAACCAAAAATCTCGCGACGAAGTATCCCCACAGCGAATCGGCAGGCGGCGAATTGTCCCCGCGACAAATCGGACCGCGGCAAATGGTCCCATCCCCACGACATAGAGATCTTTAATTGTTATTTTTTCATTTAAAATGAGTTATTTCAGTGCAAAAAGACTTTGCTATCACATTCTGTGATGGTCTTTTCTTCTGTCTGTTTTGTTTTCTTTCTGGGAGACAAGTGTATTGAACCATTAAAACCCAGTTTCCACCTATGCGTGCCCACACCGACAACCGAACCGAACCCCCTCCCCCCTCCCTTTTTGCCAGTCACAATTTTTGAGAAAAGAAAAACCTATATAATTCAAAAAAGACAGCAGCTAGAAGTAGTTTCCACAAATTGTTTGAAAATTTTATTTCAACACTCCAAATCAATCCAATCTTTCTTATTTTACAAGATAAGTATTTCATTTTATTTTTCCATTTTTAGGCCTACTATATGTCCTATCCCTTGGCCAAAGATTAGAACCACTAATCATAACTAATCCATTTTATTAAGTAATAAGAAAATTATGAAAATATTTAAGAATCCATTTTCACATTTATTAAAATAGAATTTTTCTTGGGAGTCCAACAAAACAAAAACATCAACCAAACTGCAAGTTTTCGAAACCACGGACAAATTGTCAAATGCTGTCCATCCAGTTTATAACCCACCCACTTTGACACAAAACTTTTGCCAGCTTCGGATTTTTTCCATAACTGGGCACTTCCTCTGAAGAAGTATCACACAATATTCCTGTATTCTTTAGGTGTCTTCTTATAACGATTTTTATAATCAGGGTGTCTGGCATCCCATAACAATCCAGCTTCTCGATAAAGCTTTTGTTTAAAAAATGTTGGAAAACATTGAGTTGCTGTTTTGTTTTTGTTTTGTTGGTTTTGGTGTGGACCTGCTGTAAGAGTCAACAAGATGCCACTTGACACAAAGAGTATTATTTCAGTACGTGAGCCGGTGGGCAGCTTACTGGTGGCGCTGTTTGATTGGCTTATCAGAAATAAACATATGCTTAGCATCCAGAGCGATCCAGAGGTTCATTTCTGACTGTCCGCCTGTGAATATATTATGAGGAAGCGGCAGGCATATTTTCAAATGGACGTTTTATATATTTATAAAATATGAAATTGTAAATGGAACGCCATGTCGGACATGTTATTTCATTTTTTAAAATGTTTGGTTTCTTCGGGATTGCTGTTTTGAGCAATGAATTATTTTGAGTAGGTTTTGCAGTTAAAAACAAATTGGTCGCGAATTCGTTTAATAAAGTTAGTGCGTCACTCTTGCTTCACTCACACTATTCTAGTGGTGTCAAACAATTACCCTAGTGCAGTCACCGATCACCTAACAAACAATGAACAGCCATCGTTGATTTCACCGAGATCAAAGACCTCCAGCCGGCTTATTTATCTATTTGTTAGGTGATCCGTGGTGCAATTTCAAACCAAATTCGATATCTCAACGTAAATTTTGTTAGAGTTCGAAAACGTCGATTAGTTTTTAACGTTAGTTCCACGGATCACTTAGATGATCCGTGTAAGGACCGTATTTTGATATTTTACTTTAATGAGTAACGAGGGTTATCTTTTAAGATTTTTATATACAGCTGGAATAAAACAGTAGATAACTTTTAAAATCTTTATTTGTTCTCAAAGCATTCTCCACGAAAAATAGCAATTTTGCATGCGCTCAAACCAGTTGTCAAAGCTGTAATTCCACTCGTTTGTTGGTACTGTCAAAATTGCATTCTTGAAGGCGTCGACTGCTTCCTCTGGCGACTGAAATTTTTGACCATGCAGTCAGTAGCGTGTCAAATTTTTTGGGGCCCCCCTGCGAACTTTTTTTTGAAGCACTATTATATTTTCACCAAACCAAAACCACCCACCACACACAGCGAAATTTGGGTAAGTATTACCTTTTTCTTAGAGGGCTCCCAATATACCTACTATATACATACCGAACCGAACCGAACCGAACCGAACCGAACCGAACCCCCTCCGCGTGGCGGGATCTGCAGGGCCGTTTGTCACGCGCCTGCATTCATAGTCCATTCTTGATTTTCGGAAAAGTATAGAAATCGTTGGGACTTACGTCAGGTCTGTGTGAATGATACAACAATTCGACGTTTTGTTGGCTTCAAAATTCAATGGTTTTTTGTGTTTTGCTCTTGGTGGAGGAGCATTCGTCCTTCGGCGTTCGTTTTTTGAAGCTCAGCGATGACTTTCGTCACACAAATGGTGATGTACCAACCGGTAGTAACAATCCCTTGACTTGCTTTTGAGACAAATGTCACGACTATCTTTTTGGATACACTTCGAGAACGGATGACTTTTGTTGGCTTTTCATCTTGGAACACCCAAACAGACGACTTACGTTTATTGAGCCCAGCTTCTTTCTGTTTTTCGGTTAACAGATGCGGTATCCAGCGGGAAACTAATTTTCTCAGCCCTAATTGTTAAAATGACAATTTTACGGGTTGACAAAAATCGTTTCGCTTGAATTGCTTTCTTTTCTTTTAATATTCGATTTCTTTATTTTTGGCTTTATTACGGTTCGACCATTTTGCGTTTCGACTGAACTCCGTTTCGATGCATTCGAGGATCGTCTAAATTATTTTCGACAATTTTACGGGTCGACAAAACTACGTTTCATTTAAATTATTTTTGTGTATTTTACTTTCCATTGTCTTATTTCCGACCAAACTACGTTTGAACATTTTTTTTCGACCAGTTTACGTTTCGACAAAACTTTTTTCGATATTTTTGTGGGTCGCCCTTTGTCCGGTTGTAACTAAGTTTCAAATAAATTGGGCCATTTGCCAGACTAAGGACCGAGTGCTCTGCCGGCGGATATTTATGAACAGTCACTGAGGTATGTAATAATCTGGAAGCAGGATTTAATTTGGCGGACTGATTTTACACTGCTGTGCCAGCTACGTAGTTAATCACTCCTAGGGCAATAGCAGTTTGGGGCCATTAGTCTTCCTAAGAGTGATGGGGATATGGGATGTAAAGGAAGAGGACCAGTGCGGTGCAACAAAATAAAAAATCCAACTTTATAATTTTTTAAATAATAAAATGTAGCAAAAATTATTTAAAAAATGTCCTGCCTTGACGAGAATTGCCATAATGATCGACAGTATCTCAAAGGGTTAGACACTACACAACGAAACAACGAGACAAACCACATATGTCGCACTTTTTTATGTTCTCTATCTCTATTATTTATTTTAAAGTGTTTTTCTTTTTAATATTCTTTTTCGAATAACCAGCTTCGAAAAAATGCTTTCCAAAAGCAGTTTTCAGATGACGTTTTCGAAATTTGTTTCGAAAAAAGTGGTCTGGTCAATACTAAAAAAAACCGACTAACCTACTACTATTATACTATACGACATATACAGAATACAAAATAACAAAGTAAAAAAATTAAACTCTGAAGCAAGGAAAAGCTATCAAGAAAATCTTCTGGAAAAAAATTATAAACACTTGTATTCTTACATTAAGTGCAATTTAAGCAGTCAGGTTCATGATTTAATCTTACGAGATCCAACAAGTAAAGAGCATATAAAGGACTTAAAGACCACCGCAAACACTTTTGCAAACCAATTTTATTCTATCTACACCAGGGAAAACCTCACAAATATGCCAACACTACCCATGGACACTATGAACAATAATCAGCTCACTAACATTAATAAAAAAACAGAAAAAGTTATTACGGCTCTAAGTAACCTAAAAACCTATTCAAGTCGAGGCCCAGATGGGATATCATCTATATTTTTAAAGAAATGTGCATCATCCCTAGTACCACTGTTAGCCCAATTATACAAAGATTCAGACAATGGAACCATACCAGAGATCTGGAAGAAAGCAATAGTAATACCGATTTATAAAAGTAGTGATAAAAACAACCTATCTAATTATAAAGTACTGGAAAAAATTATTCTAAAAGAAACAACATCATTTTCTTAGAAAATAGCATCATACCTCCTACTCAGCATGGCTTGATGCCCAATAGGTCTACCACAATAAATCTTCTTAGCTGTCGAGACGATTGGTCTACAAATCTAGACAAAGGCAAGCCAATTAATGTAACAGTAACTTGACTTTCAGAAAGCCTTCGATACAGTACCACATAAGAGACTCTGTTACAAACTAAGCCATTATGGAATAAAGTACCTACAGTGGAGCAGCTCCGTTCTTAAGCAAAGGACTTTTTATGTTAGAGCAAATGGAACCATCTCTGCTTGGTACCCAGTCGTCAGCGGAGTACCACAAAGATCTGTAATTGCCTCATTATTTTTTGTAGTGTACATTTCTGACCTTTCACGAATTATACAAACTAAAGTAAAATCATTTGCAGACGACAAAAAACTATATGGAAATCCTTAATAATACAACTGCATCAACTAAAGGAAGACATGAGTACTGTAGAGGAATGCACAAACACATGCCGCTAAAACTGAATGAAAAAATGTACTACCAAATAAATAGCATCGAACTCAAAAAAGTCTCAGAACAAAAGATCTATACCGATGATCTGAAATGGGAAATTTAAATATCGCACACAGTAAAAAAGGCCAATCAACTAATCTACCTTATGAGACAAGCACTTGAAAATCAAACGGTAAAAATGATAAGAAAAACTCTACACCACCTACATTAGACCAAAACTAGAATATCACCATACGTTTGGTCTACTTACTACATCAAGGACATGGATTTCTTAGAGAGTGTTCATAGAAAAATTACCAAATTCCTAACACAACTGAGAAATCTGCCCTGTAAAACAAGACTACAAAAACTTCAGTTGACAACACTTAGGGAAAGAAGGGAAAGTGAAGACCTTAATGAAACATACAAAATCCTAAATAGCGACTACTCTACAGATTTAAAACTAGAAGATATGTTCCAAAAAAATCAAAACCTAAGCCTCAGAGGACACCATCAAAAACTTAAAAAAGAGAGAACCCTTCTTCTTGGAAGAAAAAACTTTCCAACTAATCGCGTAGTCTATAAATGAAATTCCCTAATTCTAGAAACATAAAATGCACCACACAAAAACATTTTTAAAAATAGACTAGACCAAAATCTTTCCACTATAAACAATACATAAGTGCATTATTTTTAAAGAATTTAAACAAGAACCAATCAGTAAAAAATTAAAAGCAATGGACTCATCGGTGGTATACCGCTTTCCATTGCCAAAACCATAATAAAAATAATAATAACCATTTGCCTCGAAAACTCTTGATAACCAAAAAAAAGGTCCGTTCTTACCCGAAAAATTTGGTCCTCACCCAGAAATTTTGCTCTTGCCTACACAAAAGCAGCTTTCTAAAACATTTTCTGGGAGCTAATAATAGATGGCAGCTAAGATTTGCTTTAATGACAGCTAAAAAAACTGATTTTCTAATAAAACTCATTAAAAACTTGGAAAAATCAGCAATTTTTTTAAATTGTTATATATTTTTATATTAAGCTTTTAAGGTTAACATTTTCTATCAAAACAAATCCTTTATGTTTTTACTATCGATTTTTCTGTTTTTAGTTTCAACTTTAATCTTTGCAAAGGTCTCCTATGAAGAATTTTACCTTGATGTACCAGTGGATCACTTTAGTTTTGATAAAAAGAACCAAACATTTAAGTTGCGTTATCTGCTAATAGATCAATTTCATATAAAAGGCTGTGCAACATTTTTTTATTGTGGAAACGAAGCCGATATCAAAGTGTTTTTAGAAAATACTGGATTCATTTTGGAAATAGCGCCAAATTTTAATGCCTTGATAGTTTTTGCTGAGCATAGATACTACGGTAAAAGTCTGCCTTTTGGTAACCATTCATTTACCTCTGAAAATTTGAAATACTTGTCAACATCTCAAGCCTTAGCAGATTTTGCTTGGGTTTTAGACACATTATCGAAAAAATATTACAGCACAATGCTTACAAATGATACTTATCCTATTCTAGCATTTGGAGGTTCTTATGGAGGAATGTTAGCAACTTGGTTGCGACTTAAATATCCACATCTTGTTCTTGGAGCTGTAGCTTCCTCAGCGCCAATTTTATTTTTTGAAGGCGTAACACCTTGTGATCAGTTTTACCAAGTCATTACTGAGGCGTTTACGAAAGTTGACAATTGTAGCATACTAATTAAGACTTCGTGGAATATGTTAAGAAACATGTCCAAAACCAAAGATGGTATGAAAGATATTTCAGATAAATTTAAGTTTTGTAATGAGCTAAAATCTGCAATGGACATAAACAAAGTAATTGATTGGTTGAGCGATATATATGTGGATATAGCTATGGTAAACTATCCCTACCCCACAAAATTTATTACTGACCTACCAGGTTATCCAGTTAAGGCTTTCTGTGACAAGCTGCACAGTTTTAACATTACAAATAATACTATTGGGCTACTAGAGGCCCTGGGAAATGCAATACAAATTTACACAAATTCATCAGGAGTAACAAAATGTAACTATTACGAAACTGCACTAGAAAATGTTGCTGAATATGTTTGGGAATTTCAAGTTTGTACAGAATTAATTCTACCAATGTGTTCAACCGAAAAAGATATGTTTGAAACTTCAGAATGGAACTTTACAAATTTTGTTAATGAATGTTTAAAAGTTTATGGAGTTAAGCCTATAAGGCCTGATCTGATTTTATTAGAATATGGTGGTAAAAATATAAGATATTTATCTAATGTTTTGTTTACAAACGGCTTAATGGATCCATGGTCAGTGGGAGGAATTTTGACTAATATTTCTAAACAGGTCTTATCAATATTAATCCCGGAAGCGGTTCATCACTATGACTTAAGAGGATCAGATAGCACAGACTCACACTATGTGATTGAGGCTAGAAAGAAAATGGTGACTGTTATTCGAAAGTGGCTCAATATGTCTTAAAAAACCCATTTTTAACTTGGTTAGCTTACATTCTACGAATAATTTTATACGAATGTCCCAGTGATTTAATTTTGTTTTTATAAAAACAATCAAACGTTTAAGATTTACTCCCGGGCAGCGCAACATTTCTGTTTCGTATAAATAAAACCAATATCAAACCAAATTTACAAAAGTTGATAATTGCATGTAGCATACCAATTAAGAATTCCTGGAATATGTTAAGAAACATGTACAAAACCAAAGATGGTATGAAAGACATTTCAGATAAACTTAAGTTTTGTAATCAGCTAAAATCTGCAATGGTCATAAACAAAGAAATTGATTGGTTGAGCGATATATATATGTGGAGATAACTATGGTAAACTATCCCTACCCCACTTTATAACTGACCTACCAGGTTATTCAGTCAATGCTTTCTGTGACAAGCTGCACAGTTTTAACATTACAAATAATACTGTTGGACGGCTAGAGGCCCTAGGAAATGCAATACACATTTACACAAATTCATCAGGAGTAACAAAATGTAGCTATTACGAAACTACACTAGAAAATGTTGCTAAATATGTATGGGAATTTAAGGTTTGTACAGAATTAATTCTACCAATGTGTTTAATTGAAAAAGATATGTTTGAAACTTCAGAATGGAATTTTACAAATTTTGTTAAAGAATGTTTAAAAGTTTATGGAGTTAAGCATATAAGGCCTGATCCAATTTTATGGATGGAAAATGGTGGTAAAAATTTAAAATATTTATCTCATGTTTTGTTTACAAACGGCTTAATGGATTTATGGTCAGTTAAAAGAATTTTGACTAAAATTTCTGAAAAGGTCTTATCAATTTTAATCCCGGAAGCAGTTCATCGCTATGACTTAAGAGGATCAGATCGCATAGATTCATACTATGTAATTGAGGCTAGAAAGAAAATTGTGACTGTTATCAGAAAGTTGCTCAATATGTCTTAAAAAAACCCTGGAGGCTTTAGTGGTTCAATAGAAATTTACACAAATTCATCAGAAGAAACAAAATGTAACCATCATGAAACTACAATAGAAAATGTTTCTAAATCTGTTTGGAAATTTCAAACTTGTGCAAAACTAATACTACCAATGCAATGTGTTTCACAGAGAAATATATGTTTGAAACTACAGAATTTGACCATTTTTTTAAATCAATGTTTATGGAGGAAAGCCTTTAATGCCTAAGCTAATTTAAATGGAACAGCTTGGCGGAGGAGTTTTGACTAATATTTCTGAAAAAGTCTTAAAAATTATATCTGTTATACGAAAGTATATCTAAATCTATATCTAAGAGACTGATTTATATGTTGTCATGGGTTTCGATATCGCTTAGCCTCTATCAAATTATATGAATAATAAAAAACTCAAAGATCAGATGTAACAAGTTTTATTTTGTTAAGGATGGTAAAACCGCTATTATTAAAAAAGAATGCGCCGCTGTATACAGGAATTTCACATACCTAGAGCTCTATAGAAGTCTGGGATGGGGCTCCGATAGGAATAACTAGCTTCATAAACAGCTAAAGATGGATGGGAAGCTCTATTGTGCGCATTCTCTGCAAATTGCACAGTTCTCTGTCCATAAATTGAATAAAATCGCAGCTACTATTTCCATATAATCATTAATAATAAAAAAAATGGATATAATAATACCTATTATAACTATGTCAGTTTAGAATGTTTTTCTACGTTGTCCGAAGCCTATTCTCCATCACCTTCGATCCTGACAATCTTCTGTCAGGTTTTTTGACTCATTGATCTTTGGATTGACTGTTGCCATTCCAGTTTGGGACACCTCCTTTTTATGCGCCCTATTGGTTGCCATTCTAGGACCTGCTTTGGTAATCTTTCGTCGTTCATCCGTTGTACATAGCCGTACCATATCACTGGTCTTTTTGTGATCTCATCCGTTATGCTTCCTTCGATTCCCATTCTTTCTTTTATGATGTCATTTCTTATATGATCTGTTCTGCATATTCTCATTGATCTTCCTATTGCATCCATTTCGACACTTTCCATTTTTGTTTTGTATTTTTCTGATACGCGACAAGTCTCAAGCTTTTCACCATTGTTTCATGTATGTTAAATTCTACATTCTTTTTTAACTCTCTGCTCCATAAAATATTGTTAAGACATCCAATAACATTTTTTGCTTATTCTATTTTTTTTCCATTTCTTTACAGTAATTTCCTGTTTTATGAAATGTGACACACAAGTTAACATACCCGTTGCATGGAGATATTGTTTGTCCATTGTCTAGTACTAACTCACTTCATTCGTTTCCAATACATAAGTACAGTGTCTTGTCCACGTTCACTGTTAACCCCCACTTTTGGTTTATCTTTTCTCAATTACTTGTTTGAGACAAAAAATATTATCACTATCTGCCTGCACGAAATCCACTTTACTCTTCGTTTTCTTCTTCATGAAAATCATTCTCTATTAGATTTCCAAGAATCCTACCGTACAATCTACTTAGAGTACTAGTTACTGAAATTCCTCTGTAACAATTGCAATACAGTTTGTTTCCTTTTTTATGTATTGAGGATATGCAATAATGCAATTTTCCAATCATCAGGTATTGGATGTCCGTTTATGCATTGATTGAGAATATATATGTGAGATTTTCTAGTTGTTTCTCTGATCCATGTTTGAGAATATCTTGTAATATCTAATAAACACACATTTAATGGATATAATAATATTTAATAATTAATACAATTCAAGAAAAATCCGGATGCATAATTTTTGTAAATCTATTGTTAATTTGGTTTTAATAATATACTTTTAACCCAGTTTTGATATTTTTTACGTGACACAAATTCTCTGGAGCCCAACATTTCATCCATTTTTATTACTTCAAAATATACGTTAAAACGTAATGTTCAAACGGAATACACAAGGCTACCGTTATAAGTATTACGTCATCTTTATTTTCTCAACTCGAATAACATAACACTGAAGACGAAATTAAAATTTTGCTACAGGGTTTTCAGCGTTTAACCTTGTTTAATTTGGCATTTGTAAGAGGTATTTACTTTTGAGCGATATCCGGTTTTGCTTAAACTTCCGATGGAAGATAAACCAGGGCTATCAAAACGGACGGGCCACTATCCTCCACTTTGATGACGTCACATCCGGGGCTGATTTTTTTTATGGTCACATCACGACACAGCAGATTGTCTTTAAAATATTGAAGTTGGAATGACGGTTCATAATTATTTAATTTTTTTAAAAATAAAGCCGGTTTTGAGATAGTTTTTACTATATTCTTGCAGAACAATTTTTTTTAAATGTATAGTAATCCTTAATATTTCAGAGCCGCTTCATTAGCTCACACAAAAATTAAATTTAAAGCAGACGCGAATATGACAGACACAGATGACAAAGTCAAATACATGTCAAATATAACAGTTGGCATGCGGTATATGGCGGGTAATTTGAATTCAAAATAAGAAATCCTAAATCTTGAAGATTTTAACCTTTTAATCATCTGCATCCTTACAGAAGTTTGGTAGAATATCGGGATGGTGTCTAAGAATATTTCACTGAAATTTCGCGGAAATCTGTAGTGCCATTTTGAAAATATCCTAAAAAACCTCTGACCTCCCATAAGAGCCAATGTAAATGTCAGCCCCCAGAGAACAGCTGATTTTTTCAGGGTCGTGGCCTGTATATTTTTGTTGGCCTTGGATAAACATAGACTGAATCTGGATTCAGTTTCGTAAAGTAAGCGGTAAGAAGTAAGACATAATAAAAAAAACCAAACTGCTAAATCTACTTGTACAGTCGGGGACTTTTTAAATTGCCACCCTCGAATATAAAATATATTCCTATTTGAAATTCGGAAAAGTATTTTGAACACAAACAAAAAAATTGTAAACCTTACCTCTGTCTACACATACATACATATTTAAAAATATTTTTTTCTACTTCTTTAAATGAATAATTTTGTAAGAAATAAAATACAACGACCATTTAAAAAGTCCCCGACTGTACCTACTAGTCGCAGTTGGGTACAAAGTTGATAGGATAGTTGATAGATATAGGACATGCTGCAACTTTTAGTTTTAATGCCCGCCCAAAGCGCACGTACGAAATTATACAGTTTTGTTTTTTCATCAAAAGGGTATTGGGTAATTTTGTACCCAACTAAGACTAGCAAGTAAAAGTAGATTACCAGTTGGGTTTTTTTAGGTGTAATTGTTATTTAGCCTTATAGAAAGCAATATGCATTTACCATTAATTTTGCGTTACCCGGAAAGTACGTGTAGTTTGTTTTTGTTTCTGTTGGCTCACGGAAATATGTGCTTCATTCAATGTGTGCCACATACGCAATTAATTTAACTAAATCAGTGTACCTAATTATTACCTAAATCATGTATTTGTATCAAATATTGAACTATGCCCAATGGGTAGATAGGTGCGTTTCTACAAACATCGAGTGAACGTGAGGGAGAGAAGAGAGAACTAATAAAATAGTGTTGTGTGTGCACTTAAATGCATTTCAATGCTTAGCTTAAACGGTCAACAATATTGCTCAATCCGTAATATTGTCCAATATTATTGACCGTCTAGGGGCAGTCTAAGGTACCCCCTAGACCTACAATAATATTGCGCCATTTTCTGTGCAATATTATTGAATCACCCCTTGAACTCAAAAGATCAATGTTTATTGTACAATTATATTAGCAGCTCACAAACGTCAATATTTTCGCACCTCTAAAAACTAAACAATATTGCACAATATTAACTCTATACGACTTAATGAGAAAATATTGCGCAATAAAATTTAAACTCGTTCAATCTTTTGCTCAATCATTGTGCAACCATCAATGCTTCGCCTAAACGGTCAATAATGTTGCGCAATCCGTAATATTGTGCAATATTATTGACCGACTAGGGGTCGTCGTAACGTAGCCCCTAGACCTACAATAATATTGCACTATTTTTTGTGCAATATTACTGCATTACCCCTTGAACCCAAAAGATCAATGTTTATTCTACAATAATATTAACAGCTTACAAACGACAATATTTTCGCACCTCTAAAACTAAACAATATTGCACAATAGTAGCTCTACACGACTTAATAAGAAAATATTGCGCAATAAAATTTAAACTTGTTCAATCTTTTGCTCAATCATTGTGCAATCTTTATTACTAAGCCTAGACGGTCAATAATATTGCGCAATTCGTCATATTGTGTAATATTGAACGTCTAGGGGCCGCCTAAGGTATTTGGTTCATCCACCCATCTCTTGATACAGCCACGTAAGGCGACCCCTACACCTACAATAATATTGCACAATGGGAAGCTATTGCAATAGTGCCGGGCACTATATTGACAGTTTCTCATTATAAGAACAGCTGTGTGCTTTCAAAATTAGGCCTTTGTGTATTATACGAGCCGGATTTATTAGTGACGCCACTATTAATAGAAAATAAATGATGGGATTTATAAATTCGACTTTGGTATGTCAATTTTGAAAGATCAACTGTCAGTTTGTAATGCGAAACTGTCAATATAGTGCCCGGCACAATTTGTGCCTGGCTTTATTGCAATAGGTTCATTAATATCTTTTTTGTGAAATATTATTGAATAACCCCTTTACAACAACGAACAATAATATTGAGAGCCTATAAACGTCAATATTTTCGGACCTCTAAAAACTAAACAATATTGCCCAATAATAACTCTATACGACTCAATATTGCGCAATAGAATTTAAACTGGTTCAATCCTTTGCTCAACTATTGTGTAACTTTTAATGCGAAGCCTAGACCGTCAATAATATTGTGCAATTCGTAATATTGAGCAATATTATTGACCAACTTGTCAACTGTGGCATGTTGATTTGGTGTCTTATGGTTCTGTGTATTAGAGAATTATTGAAATAAAGCCAGGCTATAATAGTGCCAGGCACTATTTTGACACCTTCACATTGCAATATCGGCTGTGATCTTTCATCATACGGCCTTTGTTTACTGTATGAACCAGAGTAAATAGGCCCTTCCTTTATAAGTGGAAAATAGACGACGCACGGTAGTTTTAAATTAGAGAGAGAGTTTTCAATGTGAAAGTGTCAAAATAGTGCCTGGCACTATTATAGCCTGACTTTATTTCAATAATTCATCATTTATAGATAAAGTAACTCACAGCTCTCTAAAAAAAAGGAGCAGTGGTCTTCTGGAGTATTACAAATGAAATAAAGTAGAGTAATGGTGTAACGGTAATTAATTAAAATAAACTAAAATAGAAAACTAAAACACTGTCGTTTATCAGGGCAGGGGCATGGATGTAGTTATAAACCCGTAATTTTATGTACGACATGGGACAACTTTTGACATACCACGAGCTGTTAACGATGTGTTATACAGGGCAGCCTGGAAAAGTGAACTACGTTTATCACAAAATTTATTTTAATTAGATATACTATCTATTTAGTCTTCTTCGATCCATCTTTGGACATAGGCACCCCGTAAAACCTTCACTCTGCCCTGTCTATCGCCGTGTTCATCCAACTAGTTCCCGCATGTTTCTTCAAATCGTCTGCCCATTTCATTTGGGGTCTTCCCCTACTTCTTTTATTTTCCCAAGATCTCCAGTTTACAATATATTTGTTCCATCGATTCTCTTTCTGTCTGATATTATGACCGGCAAATTTCCATTTTAATTTTGCTACTTCTCCTCTGACATCCCTTACTTTTGTTTTATTTCTTATCCATTCATTCATTTTTCTATCTGTTAGCTTTACATGTAAAATTTGTCTTTCTATTGATCTTTGGGCTTTTGTTACCTTATCCATGTTTGATTTTGTAAGTGTCCAGGTCTGAGATCTATAGGTAAGTACAGGAAGGATACATTGGTTATACACATTCGGTTTGAGGTATATGAGCATATTTTATAATTTTTAATATGTAGCTTGATTTCAGCTGTTTCGTCTTTTTTTGAAGTGTAAACTTCTTTAGGCGCGTTTAGCAGTTTTGTGGGTAGTGAATTGAACTGAGCCGTCAGGCTCGGCTATGTAACGCTCATTCAGGTGAAATCGGCTCGAGTCGATTAACTGTGAGAAACATTCAGCGAGCGATATGATGATGCAGATGAAGGCCAGTACACAGAAGAGTTCGGTTCGGTCCGCTTTGCAGAATATGTTATGGGCCAGTATTATTAATTTCGCCTTGTTGAAGTTTACACTTCTACCGTGTGGTCTTAAGCACACACAATAATTTTTTTTAGTTTAATAATTTTTCCCAGGTAAATATATATTCCTCTACTTGTTCTATTTTCTCTTGGTTCTGATCGTGATATCTTCATCTGTGTTTGTTATGATTTTAGTTTTTTGTAGTTCATACTCAAGTCTATATTTTTAGCTGCTGCATCCAGTTCTTCCAGCATTTTTATCAGTTCATCTTTCTTATCTGTTATTAAGGCGATTTCATCAGCATATCTTAGGATGTTCAGGGCCTGTCCTTAAATTACGTAACGCTCTAGGTGGAAGGGGGTTTTTGCCATTGCGTTACACTCAATGCTTTTTTAATGTGTTTTTTCTTGAAAATGCGTTACATGGGGGGGAGGGGGGATCAAAAATCCTCAAGTATTATTACTTTGATGCCTATTTCTTGTCAATCTAAGCTTTTAAAAACATCTTCGAGGGCCGGGTTAAACAGTTTAGAAAATATTGTGTCACCCTGTGTGACACTTCTTTTTATGAGGATTGGCTTGATTTTTTTAGATTAGGTTGCTTTATTAATTTTATCATTTTAATAATTTTTTTCTGTTATTATAATAATTTTTCTCATATTTTAAAGAAAATAATAATAAAGAAGATTAACCTGTATAAAATGTCATTTAAAATTCTTAATACGGCACATCTCAACACTCGATCTCTATTACCTCATTTTGCTGATTTAAGGACGTTGCTATTAAACCAAAATTATGACGTACTAGGTATCTCAGAGACTTGGCTGCAAAATATTGTGGATACCCATACTATCCATATAGATGGTTACAACTTTTATCGTAAAGACAGACATGGGAGGGGTGGAGGAGTGGGCATATATATAAAAAGTACCTATAATTGTTCAATAATCTATGATTTTCCAGATAGTAACAACAAAGAATATGAACAGTTGTGGATAAAAACGAAAATTTCCAAAAATACTTATATATTTGGATGCGTTTACAGGCCTCCGTCCTATCCAGAGGCAGGGTTTATCAACTCGCTTGAAACTGTACTAGCGAGTGTCGTACCAATGAGTGATCATCTAGTGTGTTTTGGAGATCTAAACATAGATCTTTTAAACACATCGACAATCAAAGTGGACAGCTTTTTGGATCTTATTGAGTCTGTAGGCTTGACACAGGTCATAGATTTACCAACCAGAATTACAAATACCTCTGCAACATTGATAGACCTCATATTAACAAGCTCAAATATAGACGTTCAACAAACAGGTACTCTTCATGTTCCAGAGATCTCTGACCATGAGTGTGTCTATACAAAAATAAAAATCTCCCAGACACCAAAAAAAAATTAATTAAGGAATATAGACCACTCAAATATGTCAACTGGCATCAGTTTTGTCAAGATATAGAAAGCATACCATGGAGAAATATCTATGACTTGCAGGACGCGGACTCAAAAGTAGAATTTATAAACACCAATTTCAAAGCTGTATTAGACCTTCATGCCCCTTACAAAACATCTAGATTTACGAGAAACAATGAACCATGGATAACTGACAATATCAAACTTCTTATATCCTTGAGAAACAAAAAACTCGAAAAATATAAACGAACAAGAAATAACAGTCATTGGGAAAGTTACAAAGAATTAAGAAATTTAGTTACAAACTCTATTCGGCGAGAAAAAAAAGCATACATAAATCATAACCTTTCGAACTCCTCAAAGTTGTGGAAGGATTTTCAGAAGCTTAGCGTGGTTACAAAATCAGCAACTTGTGAAATACCTGACCACTTGAGTAATCCGGATGCTATCAATAATAATTTTATTTTTTCGACCCTTCCAGGAAATATAGAAAATCAAGATGTTCTTAACAAATATAACCAAACTCGCAAAAATCCATTAAGTGAAGTGTTTAAATTCAAAGCTGTAGATGAAATCCTAATATTAAAAACAATTGAATCAATAAAATCCAAAGCTAAAGGTCACGACGACTTAAGTATCCAGATCATTCAAACTGTCTGCCCCTTTATACTACCCTTTCTCACCCATTTGTTTAATTTTTGCATACAAAAATCAGTTTACCCAAAATCTTGGAAAAAAGCAGTAATCATCCCACTTCCTAAGTTATCAAATCCTGAGAGCTACAAAGATCTTCGACCAATTAGCATATTACCTTGCTTAGCTAAAGTTTTTGACAAACTAATGAATCAGCAACTTAATGAGTATGTGGAAAAAAATCTTATTCTACCCGAAACACAATCAGGATTTCGGAAAAACCACAGTTGTTCATCTGCTTTAGCGAATATAACAGATGATATCTGTCAAGAGGCTGACAACGGAAAACTAACAGCTCTCATCCTTCTAGACTACTCAAAGGCATTCGATACAATCAATCATGAGGTTCTAATGAGCATTTTACACTACATTGGTCTTGATAACACAGCTATAAACCTCCTTAAGAACGCAATTGAAGAACGCCAGCAATGTGTTAAAGTTAAAAACAAACTTTCAACTTTTCAAACTATCAAGCAAGGAGTTCCTCAAGGTTCTTCGATTTCGCCATTGATCTACTCCATCTACACTTCAAATCTACTTTCAGCTCTAAAGAGCTGCTTACCACAATTCTATGCTGATGATTCACAGCTACGCTGCTCATTCGATAAAAGCAATATTCAAGAAGCCTGCTCTTTAATCTCTCACGACCTGGATGCACTCCATAAACTTTCTCTTAAGCACTCCCTTCATTTAAACCCGCAAAAATGCTGTGTATTGCTGTTTGGTGCTAGCCAGAGGGTTGTTGATCAGTGCCAAGACCAGATTTCATTAAACCTTAATAATACTATTTTACCTGTAAAAACGACGCTAGGAATTTGGGCTTGGTAATGGACAATAGCCTAAGATTTAAAAAACATCTTTCCATATGCACGCAAAAAGCTTTTTTTCGATTAAAGGCTATATACAGCAATAGACATATTCTATCAAAAAAACTAAAAACTCTTCTGTGTGACTCTTTGGTACTATCAGTTTTTAATCATGCAGATGTTGTTTACGATCAGTGCATTTCTTCATTGGGTAAAAGACGAATTCAAAAAATGCAAAATTCATGCTTGCGTCTAATCTACGGTATAAAAAAACGAAATCGAATATCACATAAGCTTAAAGAAACACATTGGCTCAACATGAAAAATCGAAGGAAATTACATAAAGCATGTTTTTATCACAAAATAATAATCTCCTCACAGCCGTCATACCTATATAGAAAAATAAAGTTTCGCTCAGAAACACATAATTTAAATACACGGCATAAAAATAAAATTACTCCTCCTAAACACAGAACCGCATTCTTCGAAAAAAGCTTTTCTTATGACGTGGCAAACCTGTACAACTCTATTCCCGAAAAAATTAAAAGTAAGAACCATGTTGGATTTAAAAAGGCTTTCACAAACTATCTTATGATTCAGCAAAATGACATATAAGTAAACTTAAAAACTTCGCTCACTTCAAAAAATTGCAGTTTTAACATTTTTTATTTTTGTTTTTTTATCTTTTATGTTTTTTGGTTTCTCTTTTGAATGATATTAATATACACAATACTTCTCTTTCTCGCAGATATTATGTTAAGTGATTAGTTTAAGTTAGAATTTTTTTTTTTTTAGTTACATTAATTATAAAAGGTTAATTGAACAGAACTGTCAGAACCTATTACAGGTAGTGACAATACTGAAATTCGCCTATTTCACAATTATATTATAAGCATTATACTGTAATTTGTAATTTTCGGTTTCTAATTGTGGAATAAAGACAATTATTATTATTATTATTATTATTATTCGTTCGTTGAAGTTGTTGTTTCGCTATATATATTGGCTATTAAATCTGTGTATCTGTGACACACAGATATATTATATCCAACTTTATACTGATCTGATCTGATCTGAATTGTTTAACAGGTGGATTGAAATCTCGTGCTGCTGAGATAAAAATAAATAATAATTGTTGTAGCAAGTAAATCATTTGCATGGCTTTCAGATGTCGATTTTTTTCTGTGTATGGAAATAACTATCTAGTTAATAGTGGTCTTTAGCTAAAGCAAGTAAAGAATAACAAAATATTATATTTAAAAGTGTATTCTAAGGTCGTTATAAACGAAGTTATACCCTACTTATTTATCCTATATAGTTAAGTCTTTGCGTGACTTTTTGGACAAATGGTCAAAAATGATCCATCCGAAACAAGAATCTGATAAGCGATAAGGACATCATAGCTTAAAAAGTATGCAGTGTCAGTTAACAAGAGTCGAAGAGATTTGTAGAAATCGTTTGACAGTCATCATTTTAAATCATAGGTAACTGTTGAATTCTTTAGGCATTTTTTCATCGTACCTTAATAATAAAAGTAAGGGCCTACTTAGATTTTTTTTAAACAACATTAAGTACTTCTCTTTGCGTAAAATATTGGGCATTATTGCCTTTTGTTTGAGACCTTTTCGAGTGAAAAAAGATCCTTCTTTGTCTTTTCCTAGTAAAGCCCTCAATGAGGCAGATCTTTATTATGCTACTTTAGTTGTTGTGCGAGTTGTACAACAAGAAGTTTTTTTTTGAAGATTTGAAAAGGATACGTAAGGGTCATAGTTGTGCTAAGGCTCTTCGAAAATTACCTTCTTTTCTTAATTCACATGGTGTCCTCAGAGTGGGCGGTAGATTACACACTGATTTGGCATATGAGATAAAACACCCAATGTTGTTGCCTCGTAGTCGCAGGCTTACCACTTTGATTATTGAAAAATTCCATAATGAGCATGGACATCCAGGTCCTCGTTTATTGGAGTACCTATTAAATCAACAGTTTTGGATTTTGGCTGTGAAAAGTGCCATTCACAGTGTTATTTCCAAGTGTTTTTTGTTGTGCCAGGGTAAATCCCAAACCATTGCACCCATTCATGGGTGACCTTCCTAAATTTAGAGTGTCCCAGGTGAAGCCCTATTCCCATGTTAGTGTGGATTTTATGAGTCCATTCTCCATCACGTTAACCAAGCGTTGTGGTGTAAAAGTCAAAAGGCTTATGGGTGTATTTTTGTTTGTTTCCCAACAAAGGCCATTCACCTGGAGGCTGTTTCTTATTTGTCCACTGATGCATTTTTGGCTGCCCTCCGATGATTTGTTGGTAGACGTGGCAGATGTGCTGCCCTCTACAGTGACCAGGGCACTAATTTTGTTGGGGCAAATAACTTCCTTGTGTCCTATTGTCAGCAAGCTGCTGAGACTTTAGCGATTAAGTGGTGTTTTAATCCACCCGCCATGCCAGTCCGCATTTTGGTGGACTCCATGAGTCTGGGGTAAAATCCACGAAACTCATCTGAAGAGTCAAATCCTAACCTTTGAACAGTTGATAACTGTATTGGTTCAAATTGAGGCTATTTTAAATAGTCGACCATTGTGTATTATGAGCCCTGATCCTCATGACTTTCAAAGTCTTACTCCTGGACATTTCCTTACTTTGGAACCCTTGACAGCCCCTCCCGATGAAGACCTAACCAATGTTAAGTTAAACCGTCTCCATCGCTGGCATTTTAAAGTTTGTCTTTGGCCGGGACAAACTTTTTATAATTTTTCTTTCTTTAATATTACTTGTTGTTTATAGTTTTAGGTCCTTGCATTATTTGCAATTTGGTATTTGAGAGTTTTTTTTTTGATAGGTATTATAATACAATGGCGCACCTAGGAATATGTCTTGGGGGGCCCGAGTCATTTAGGAGGGGCCCAAGGCCTCATGATGGCGTATTTTATGCTATTTTATCTTTTCATTCATGAAATATGTGGAAAATATGTAAAAAAAATAGGTTTGGTTCAGTTCGAAACCGACCCCCCCCTGGTTGCGCTCATGTATAATACTATATGAGCACTGGCAGATCTAATCCCTATAAATATGGTGGGGCCCAAAAAAATCTAAGTTATTACTTTTTTTAAATGTATTAACAGTGAACCAAAAAAACCAAACAATGTTTTTCGATGTAACTTTCGAACTATTCCACCCATTATAATCAAACCAACTGCACGTTACACGGAATTGATCATGGATTTGAGCCGAGATTTGAGCACAAATATTGCTTTGCTCGCTATTTTAAAATCCAAGGTGACAGACAGAATCAACATAGACCCTTTCATGGCTCGTTTTTTTTTATGTGGCCAAAAACTGTGTGAAACTTAACAAAAATTAGGTCGGATTCTGTCCGTCATCTTCGATTTCAAAGTGGCGGCAAACTTCAAAAGCAATAAGTATAAAAAACAATTTTTACCATGATGATTTTTATTTTAGTAAAATTGCTTTAGTAATTATTAATAACAAACGTGAAATTTCGTACCCGTGAATTTAAAAATCAAACAAGTTTCGTGGCTAATCAGGCAAAAAGGAGTTTTTGTTTCTCTCATATATTTTTCCGTGGGTAACTAAGCTTAACCTCACGGGGGTCCAAGATCTAATGGACACCTAATAAGTGTTGACAGTTAACTGTTTCGTCCTTATGGGACTCCTCAGAACACTGCTTGGTCAGTTTGACAATTCTTGCGAAGTTAATTAGACGGTTTCATCTCTAATCGTAAGTAAATAGTGAGAAAACTATCGCAAGAAGTGCCATCTATCGAGATACGAGAGAAACAAATAACAAAAGCAGGCGAAAAACTGCGATACATAAGGACGAAACAGTTAACTGTCAACACTTATTAGGTGTCTATTAGATCTTGGACCCCCGTGAGGTTAGGCTTAGCTACCCACGGAAAAATATATGAGAGAATTAAAAACTCCTTTTTGCCCGATTAGCCACGAAACTTGTTTGGTAATTATTAATTTATGAGAAAATGCATGCATGCAGTTTTATAAAAACAATCGTATAGAGTGTTAAAACCGAGAAAACAGTTGTTGAAAAAAAAATTTTTTTTTCGACTTCATCGATTTCAGTGCCTTCACCTCGTTGGAGCGCCGGTTGTAGGATTTTTCCGAAACTAAAACGAGCCACTTTGAAGGGTTAAGTTTGATCCTGTACGCCATATTTCATTTTAAGCCACCGAACAAAAAACTCTTTTTGCTCAAAAGCCTGATTAATGCCGTGCAAAGCAGTTAGTTCCAGTAAAATGATTGGTATTGTTCGAAAGTTATAACAACAAATATTTGGTCTGCTTTTTTTGGCTCGCTTGATATAATATCGGTGGTAACGATGGAGAGTTCCATTGCTGCTCTTTTAAATAATCCACGAAGCCATCATGTTGGAAACATCACGGACATGGCGCATGTATCTTCATTCAGTTTGTCATGTCACAACAGTTTGTCAGAAGAATGTTTTTCAAATTAAATGGAAAACTCTTACCTACTGGTCTGTAGTAGTCACAAAACTTTAACTTTTGGTCACGCGATGTTAATCCCTAAAAAGTATAAGTAGACATTTTTTAAATACCTATTATGATTTCTAGCCGTTCCAAATAGCGTTTGCGGCGCGCACGACGTCATGCCGAGAGTGAAATTTAAAAACATGAGGGCACGCTAATACATTTGATGTAATAGAACTTGGGTATGTTGCGTTGCGTTTTCAATGAAAATTATTGTGTTTCAAAATAAATGACATATTATTAGTATTATAAATGTAAAGATAAGATAATGTAAAAGTTTTATTTCGAATCGGAGAGCCAACCAGAGCAGAACAATAATTCTAAAATCTGATTTAAAATCTGTTTGATCACTCCGTAAAGTAAAAATTTACTCTATTGATAAAAAAATCTAAAAAATTTATAATTTTACCTTTTGGATTTTTTTTAACATGGCTTTAGTTTCTAACTAAATATAAAGAATAAAACAAAAAGCCAATTTTTAATCGGTTGTTTATTTTCAAAATAAGTATACTACAATTAGAACTCAGGTTCTGTGGAGCAGTTTTTAAAATAATTATAATAATCAAACAAGTTTCGTGGCTAATCGGGTAAAAAGGTGTTTTGGTTTCTCTCATATTTTTCCGTGGGTAGCTTGAAAGCTTAACCCCACGGGGGTCCAAGATCTAATGGACACCCAATAAGTGTTGATAATTAACTGTTCCGTCCTTATGGGACTCCTCAGAACACTGCCTGGTCAATGTGACACTCTTGCAAAGTTAATTAGACGGTTTTGTCTCTAATCCTTTGTAATAGTGAGAAAATTTCGCAAGAAGCGCCATGTACCGAGATACTAGAGGAACAAGAACAAGAGCAGGCGAAATAAACTGCTTGCTATACATATCAATCAATGAAAAGATCGAAAACAAATCAAAAGAAACAAACTAATCCGTGACCTACAACAGCTATTTCTGCCTTTCAGGGCAGATCAACGCTTATTGTGTTTTTACCCGCAATCAGACACGTGAGCGTCAGTCAACGGAATTTTTAAGCCAAATAATACTAACAAACGTGAAATTTAGTACCCGTGAATTTAAAAATCAAACAAGGTGTCCATTAGATCTTGGACTCCCCCCCCCTCAAGGTTAAGCTTTCAAGCTACCCACGGAAAAATATGAGAGAAACAAAAACTCCTTTTTACCCGATTAGCCACGAAACTTGTTTGATTTTTTAAATTCACGGGTCCTAAATTTTACGTTTGTTAATTATAATAATAATAGTATAATTTATTATTAATATTACTTTTAAATTGGTAATAACAAAATACAAAATTAAAATGTTTTGGTCAAATCCTTGCATTCACATTAAATTTATCTTCACGTCTAGACAAACGGATCCACTGCTATGCCATTTTTAGCTCACACTACTACTATACTATAGCATAGAGTAAGTAATACATAGGCTATCTTACTCTATGACTATAGTAGTGTGAGCTATGGTGATCCTAATTTTTTCGAAAAAAAAAAGTTGCTCCGTTTTCAAAAAATTTTATATATCTTTGCGTTTCAGATGATTTTGAAACTTTTTTGTCTTGCTGTCTGTCTGTCTGTCTGTGTCTGTCTGTATGTCTGTCTGTCTGTCTGTCTGTCTGTCTGTCTGTCTGTCTGTCTGTCTGTCTGTCTGTCTGTCTGTCTGTCTGTCTGTCTGTCTGTCTGTCTGTCTGTCTGTCTGTCTGTCTGTCTGTCTGTCTGTCTGTCTGTCTGTCTGTCTGTCTGTCTGTCTGTCTGTCTGTCTGTCTGTCTGTCTGTCTGTCTGTCTGTCTGTCTGTCTGTCTGTCTGTCTGTCTGTCTGTCTGTCTGTCTGTCTGTCTGTCTGTCTGTCTGTCTGTCTGTCTGTCTGTCTGTCTGTCTGTCTGTCTGTCTGTCTGTCTGTCTGTCTGTCTGTCTGTCTGTCTGTCTGTCTGTCTGTCTGTCTGTCTGTCTGTCTGTCTGTCTGTCTGTCTGTCTGTCTGTCTGTCTGTCTGTCTGTCTGTCTGTCTGTCTGTCTGTCTGTCTGTCTGTCTGTCTGTCTGTCTGTCTGTCTGTCTGTCTGTCTGTCTGTCTGTCTGTCTGTCTGTCTGTCTGTCTGTCTGTCTGTCTGTCTGTCTGTCTGTCTGTCTGTCTGTCTGTCTGTCTGTCTGTCTGTCTGTCTGTCTGTCTGTCTGTCTGTCTGTCTGTCTGTCTGTCTGTCTGTCTGTCTGTCTGTCTGTCTGTCTGTCTGTCTGTCTGTCTGTCTGTCTGTCTGTCTGTCTGTCTGTCTGTCTGTCTGTCTGTCTGTCTGTCTGTCTGTCTGTCTGTCTGTCTGTCTGTCTGTCTGTCTGTCTGTCTGTCCGTCCGTCCGTCCGTCTGTCTGTCTGTCTGTCTGTCTGTCTGTCTGTCTGTCTGTCTGTCTGTCTGTCTGTCTGTCTGTCTGTCTGTCTGTCTGTCTGTCTGTCTGTCTGTCTGTCTGTCTGTCTGTCTGTCTGTCTGTCTGTCTGTCTGTCTGTCTGTCTGTCTGTCTGTCTGTCTGTCTGTCTGTCTGTCTGTCTGTCTGTCTGTCTGTCTGTCTGTCTGTCTGTCTGTCTGTATGTCTGTATGTCTGTCTGTCTGTCTGTCTGTCTGTCTGTCTGTCTGTCTGTCTGTCTGTCTGTCTGTCTGTCTGTCTGTCTGTCTGTCTGTCTGTCTGTCTGTCTGTCTGTCTGTCTGTCTGTCTGTCTGTCTGTCTGTCTGTCTGTCTGTCTGTCTGTCTGTCTGTCTGTCTGTCTGTCTGTCTGTCTGTCTGTCTGTCTGTCTGTCTGTCTGTCTGTCTGTCTGTCTGTCTGTCTGTCTGTCTGTCTGTCTGTCTGTCTGTCTGTCTGTCTGTCTGTCTGTCTGTCTGTCTGTCTGTCTGTCTGTCTGTCTGTCTGTCTGTCTGTCTGTCTGTCTGTCTGTCTGTCTGTCTGTCTGTCTGTCTGTCTGTCTGTCTGTCTGTCTGTCTGTCTGTCTGTCTGTCTGTCTGTCTGTCTGTCTGTCTGTCTGTCTGTCTGTCTGTCTGTCTGTCTGTCTGTCTGTCTGTCTGTCTGTCTGTCTGTCTGTCTGTCTGTCTGTCTGTCTGTCTGTCTGTCTGTCTGTCTGTCTGTCTGTCTGTCTGTCTGTCTGTCTGTCTGTCTGTCTGTCTGTCTGTCTGTCTGTCTGTCTGTCTGTCTGTCTGTCTGTCTGTCTGTCTGTCTGTCTGTCTGTCTGTCTGTCTGTCTGTCTGTCTGTCTGTCTGTCTGTCTGTCTGTCTGTCTGTCTGTCTGTCTGTCTGTCTGTCTGTCTGTCTGTCTGTCTGTCTGTCTGTCTGTCTGTCTGTCTGTCTGTCTGTCTGTCTGTCTGTCTGTCTGTCTGTCTGTCTGTCTGTCTGTCTGTCTGTCTGTCTGTCTGTCTGTCTGTCTGTCTGTCTGTCTGTCTGTCTGTCTGTCTGTCTGTCTGTCTGTCTGTCTGTCTGTCTGTCTGTCTGTCTGTCTGTCTGTCTGTCTGTCTGTCTGTCTGTCTGTCTGTCTGTCTGTCTGTCTGTCTGTCTGTCTGTCTGTCTGTCTGTCTGTCTGTCTGTCTGTCTGTCTGTCTGTCTGTCTGTCTGTCTGTCTGTCTGTCTGTCTGTCTGTCTGTCTGTCTGTCTGTCTGTCTGTCTGTCTGTCTGTCTGTCTGTCTGTCTGTCTGTCTGTCTGTCTGTCTGTCTGTCTGTCTGTCTGTCTGTCTGTCTGTCTGTCTGTCTGTCTGTCTGTCTGTCTGTCTGTCTGTCTGTCTGTCTGTCTGTCTGTCTGTCTGTCTGTCTGTCTGTCTGTCTGTCTGTCTGTCTGTCTGTCTGTCTGTCTGTCTGTCTGTCTGTCTGTCTGTCTGTCTGTCTGTCTGTCTGTCTGTCTGTCTGTCTGTCTGTCTGTCTGTCTGTCTGTCTGTCTGTCTGTCTGTCTGTCTGTCTGTCTGTCTGTCTGTCTGTCTGTCTGTCTGTCTGTCTGTCTGTCTGTCTGTCTGTCTGTCTGTCTGTCTGTCTGTCTGTCTGTCTGTCTGTCTGTCTGTCTGTCTGTCTGTCTGTCTGTCTGTCTGTCTGTCTGTCTGTCTGTCTGTCTGTCTGTCTGTCTGTCTGTCTGTCTGTCTGTCTGTCTGTCTGTCTGTCTGTCTGTCTGTCTGTCTGTCTGTCTGTCTGTCTGTCTGTCTGTCTGTCTGTCTGTCTGTCTGTCTGTCTGTCTGTCTGTCTGTCTGTCTGTCTGTCTGTCTGTCTGTCTGTCTGTCTGTCTGTCTGTCTGTCTGTCTGTCTGTCTGTCTGTCTGTCTGTCTGTCTGTCTGTCTGTCTGTCTGTCTGTCTGTCTGTCTGTCTGTCTGTCTGTCTGTCTGTCTGTCTGTCTGTCTGTCTGTCTGTCTGTCTGTCTGTCTGTCTGTCTGTCTGTCTGTCTGTCTGTCTGTCTGTCTGTCTGTCTGTCTGTCTGTCTGTCTGTCTGTCTGTCTGTCTGTCTGTCTGTCTGTCTGTCTGTCTGTCTGTCTGTCTGTCTGTCTGTCTGTCTGTCTGTCTGTCTGTCTGTCTGTCTGTCTGTCTGTCTGTCTGTCTGTCTGTCTGTCTGTCTGTCTGTCTGTCTGTCTGTCTGTCTGTCTGTCTGTCTGTCTGTCTGTCTGTCTGTCTGTCTGTCTGTCTGTCTGTCTGTCTGTCTGTCTGTCTGTCTGTCTGTCTGTCTGTCTGTCTGTCTGTCTGTCTGTCTGTCTGTCTGTAACGACCAACCCGCATAACTCAAAAAGCGCTTGTCCGATTTAAATAAAATTTGGTACCTAGGCTGAGTCTTGGGCCGTAATGGTCCCATTAAAAAATGAACGAATTCCACCGAACGCAAGTCACATAAAAGGGTGGGGGTAGATTTCAAAAATGAGAGTTTATGTGAAAATATAGCGTGTGTGATATCAAACGAAAGGTAATTAAGTCTGGAGTTAAACAAAATGAATTTTAAGTTATTTAAAAAAAAGGGTGGGGGTAGATGTCAAAAATTAGAGTTTAAGTGAAAATATGGCGTGTATGATATCAAACAAAAGGTAAATGAGTCTGGAGTTAAACAAAATACATTTTAGTTTTTAAAAAAAGAGTGGGGGTAGATTTTAAAAATTAGAGTTTAAGGCAAAACATGGCTTGTGTGGTATCAAACGAAAGGTAATTGAGTCTGGAGTTGAATAAAATATATTTCAGTTTTTAGTTATATTAGCTCACACGTACACTATAACTACAGTACTTAGTGTGAGCTTAGGTGCCCATAGATTGGCAGAGTATTTTGTTTTGCAAAGGTAAAAAAGCTCACATCGTGTGCAAAGCCTTTCACCTGATTGTTTGAATCACAACCCATACACTGCACATCTCATTTTCACCAATTTTAAATAATCAAAACATAAAACTAACTGACAAAAACGTATTCAACAATGCAAACTGCAACCTAAATCAAGGGCATTGAGTGACGTCACCCCAGCCCATCGCGAAGCGCAGTGCATGCGCGAAATCATATCTTGTTTTGTTATACCATGGCTTTTATCTGGGCTTGTTTATGGGGTACGCTTTCAGTGAAAAGTGGAGATGGAGAAATAAGGGTAGGATTTGCGGAGTGCAAATACCCAAGTCCAGTCCAATAAAACTGTCAAAATCCGGACAAAACCCATATTTAATATCCGCCTATGCAGTTATTTTTTACGGCTTTATCCAATTATTTAAAACATGTTCAGGGCAAACAAATTAAATAATAAAATGTCTGTTCCTTTGTTAGAAAAAGGGGTTAGAATTTCTCGCGTCCCTTGCGTTCTGAAACTAAGCACCAGACCAGCTTCAGCTAAACAAAAACACGGCTTTCCGCAATAAAATGCACATGAAATAAAACTAAACGAGTTGGATTTCTTCAAACCTCCTCTGCTAATTTCGTTTACGTTATTTTGCATACAAACTACGTATTTTATACGTACTAGACATATACCGACTAGTAATAGGTGTCTAAGTTCGTAAAAATATACCTAGGTATTACTAGAGACCCTGTATGTATGCATAACATATTCTAAAGACAAACTTAACAAAGAGTTAAGAAAGTATAAAAGGCAACTTTATAGGGGTATAGTCAACCACGGACACCGGTGTTTCGGAAAAAGGCATTTCTATCCTCAGCGTGGCTTGCCTGACACAAAGTAGAACAAACTGACTACAAGTTACAAGGTAACGAAACACCGGTGTCCGTGGTTGACTATACCCCTATAAAGTTGCCTTTTATACTTTGTTAACTCATTGTTTTCGGTTTCAAACCGATACCGTGGAGACGGTGATAGCATGGTGTAGTTGAACTGTGACAAAATGTCTTTCTCCTTATAGACCGGTGGACGTTTTCGTCCCGCCATGGACTTAGTTTCCTTGGTTCGCTGTCGTTTCACTCGTAGAATGAAAAATAGGTTTTACCGATTTTTTCATTCCTTTTGATTTAAACTTAACAAAGACGAATTTATTTAAGTAAAAATCAAAGGAAGAAAATATCGGATCTCAGTTCATTCATAAACGCCGTAAAATAAAATTAAATGATTTTTGACAAACCATATACCATTCTAAATGAACTTTATTGTAAAAAATCGAAAAAGTTTTACAATACAAACAAATAAACAAATGCCATGCCCAACACAGATGACATATCAAAAATCAGCTGCTCTCGGGGGGCTGACTACATTGGGTCTTATGGTAGGTCAGACGTTTTTTATGATTTTTCCAAAATGGCACTACAGATTTTCGCGAAATTTCCGTGAAATATTCTCAGATACCATCCCGATATAAAAAAAGGTTGAAATCTTCAAGATTTAGCAGTCCTTATTTTGAATTCAAATAAGCCGCCACGTACTGCATGCCAACTGTTATATTTGACATGTATTAGACTTTGTCAGCTGTGTATGTTATGGCATTTGTTTATTTGTTTTTAGTGGAAATCTTTTTTGATTTGTTAATGATTTTTTACAATAAAGTTCATTTAGAATCCAAAAATACCAGCGTTTATCTTTCTAAAACAAAATTACACTACAAATTTTTTTTTGATGTTGTTATTTTTGTAAACACATGTAAGGTTTATATCATTATTTTTGAGACAACTTTTTACAATTTTTTTCGTTGGCCTATGCTATTTGTTATGGTAAACAGCTGATAACTGTCAAAAAGGGCTATCAAAATGGACGGGCCACGATCCTCCACTTTGTTGACGTCACATCCGGGGCTGATTTTTTTTTGATGGTCACGTTACGACACAGCTGATTGTCTTTAAAATATTGAAGTTGGAATGACGGTTCATGAATATTAGATTTTTTTTTAAATAAAGTCGTTTTTGAGATTGTTTTTACTTTATTCTGGCAGAACAATTTTTTTAAAATGTATGGTAATCCCTAATTTTGCATAGCCGCTTCATTAGCTCACACAAAAATTAAGTTTAAAGCAGAAGCGAATGTGACAATCACAGATGACAAAGTCAAATACATGTCAAATATAACAGTTGGCATGTGGTACATGGCGGGTAATTTGAATTCAAAATAAGGAATGCTAAATCTTGAAGATTTTAACCTTTTAATCATGTTGCTTCCTTACAAACCTTTGGTGGAATATCGGGATGGTGTCTGAGAATATTTCACTGAAATTTTGCGAAAATCTGTAGTGCCATTTTGAAAATATCATAAAAAAACGTCTGACTTCCCATAAGACTCAATGTAAAATTCAGCCCGGGAGAACAGCTGATTTTTTCAGGGTCGTGGCCTCTATTTTTGTGTTGGCCTTGGATAGCCATGCTTAACTTAATGAAATAAGTGACGTACCTCTGTACCTAGGACCTTTATTAACCCTAAATTAAATTTCTGTATATTTTTCAGTTCCATGCTAAAGGTTTAATCTCCATTCTGTATATAGTTTCCATTCCAGAAGAGTTTGCATGGATAAGGAAATGAATATACGGAAAATGCGCGCACTCACTGTGTTGGTGTTTTAGGTCCAACAATTTGAATATCACAAGCTTTAGCTCTTATTATGTAGGGATTTTCGTAAACTGTTAAAGATTACATAATAAAAGGTAGAAAAACTGTTTAAATTAAGCCTAATTTATTTTATTTTCAATTCAATTTTATTAAGTACTTTGGCCTACAAAATAGGATGTACACGTCAAAAAATTAAGGTACAAAGGTTTTATGGCTTATGATATGATACGAACACATAATCAACAATATATAGTAAAATTACAAGAAAAAATATTGGTTAAAATTAAAGGTAAAAAAAACCTGCCTATAATGATACTATCAAATGCATAAGTCATAAATAGAACACCTAGTATAAAACAATTTAAAAACATATAAATAAAAGTTAAATTAAGTTAAACAAATCTCTATGTAGACTAATCCTTAACATAACAGGAAACAAAAACAAAGAAAACACAAAAATCTAAGTATGCCTATTAGTTAGGTAACAGATAAACTCATTCACTGAGTAGAAACTCTGTGAACAAAGAAGAGACTTAATCTGTTTTTTAAATTGTTTACTTAACGCGACTCTATGTCTTGAGACACACATAAGTTCGTTTTTCGTTTAACTCTCGCGGTTACAGATGTTTAAGTTACTTACTTGGTTTTTTGCTTGTGAATTGCGTTATGTATAAATGTTGTGCTTGTGTGATTTGGCCGTGAAGGGCCAAATATGAAAGGCTAGGCGTGAAGAAAAGGAAAATTTAGTTCTATATAAGAATGTGACTCTTGGCCCTACGGGCCTCCAATTTATTTCTATATTAGTATGTGACTATCGGCCCTACGGGCCTCCGGGAGTCCATATTCACTATATTAGTATGTAACTCTTGGCCCTACGATCCTCCAGTCGTCCATATTCACTATATTAGTAAAGGACTCTCGGCCCTACGGGCCTCTGGGAATCCATATATAAAAGGGAAACTACCCACCTCCAGTTTAATTCTATATTATAATGTGCCTCTCGGCCCTACGGGCCTCCAATTTATGTCTATATTAGTATGTGACTCTCGGCCCTACGGGCATATTTGAAATTGAAACTACGTGCCTCTCGTTAAATTTGATATTGGAACGTGACTCCCGCCCTACGGGCCTCCAATTTATTTCTATATTGGTATGTGACTCTCGACCCTATGGGACTCCAATTAATTTCTATATTAGTATTTGACTACGGGCCTCCGGGAATCCATATTTGAAAGGGAAACTATGCGCCTCCCGTTAAATTCTATATTGAAATCGAGACTTTTGATTTGAGCCCCCCACTCCCTGCTATAGGCATAATATGTAAAAACAGAGAATTTGACATGGTGTAATTAGTTTACACCTGGAAGACACAATTTTAACGGTAATGAACTATGTCTTTTTTTTGTGCAAGCCTACACAATAGCGCATCTGTCGCCATCGAGATAATTAAAATAAATTGTCGGCGTCTTAAAATATGACTCTTTAAAAAAGCACCACTTTTTGGCAAATTTTGATGGTTGTTTTACAAAAACTCAAAAAGTACCAAACTAATCTAAAAATTTTTCTCTGATGTTTATAGATCTTGGTAGGCCCTATCGTTGTTATTATAAATTTTTCATTTTGACGTCTCTGTTTAGAGATATAGGCAAATAATTGAAATTTAAAAAAAAATCTGTTTTTGAAAAATACAGGGACCTATTGCGCGTCAATGCACTAACAACGTGACATCAAAAAGCCACATAAATTTATTTACACCGGAAGTGATGCAGCAAACTCGTTTCTGAGATATAAATTGTCAAAATATAACCAATTTAAGGTTTTTTTATATTTAAGGAGCCCTGGAGTGGAGAGGTGCGACCTACAAAAAAGTTTATTTGAAGTTTTTTTGTTAATTTGATCGTAAAAATAATTTCTGTTACTAAAAAATTAATTTTTTGTATTTTTTTTTTGCCTGATGACGTCACTTACATAAACGGTGCCAGCGAGTCCTTTTATTCGAGATTTAAACTTATCGTAGAGCTCTGCAATTTGGCACACTAATAGGCATCGATAAACTAAATCGAAATGGATTCTTGCATTTTTTCGATTTGACCCTATACGGGCCTCCGGGAATCCATATTTAATTGGGGCGAGAGTCACATTCTAATATAGAACTAAATTTCCCTTTTCTTTACGCCTAGCCTTTGATATTTGGCCCTTCACGGCCAAATCACACAAGCACAACATTTATACATAACGCAATTCACAAGCAAAAAACCAAGTAAGTAACTTAAACATCCGTAACCGCGAGAGTTAAACGAAAAACGAACTTATGTGTGTCTCAAGACATAGAGTCGCGTTTCGCGTGGCCCGCCGTGCATTTGTAAAATATCTGACCCTTCGTCGCATGTCAGTGTCTGCCGCGTTCGTCGCGTCATGGCATCACTCTTTGCTACTTTAAAAAAAACTATGCGTCCGGTTGACATTTTTCAAAAATCATTGTGATCCCTGATCTTTGATACACAAAGGTTACAGAAGGTGTTTTTTTGATTAAACAAAGGGTTCTCGAGTTATAACAAGTTATAAATTATTATAAATATGCGTTTTCAGGGCGAGCACTTGTTTAATAGGGAACTCCATATAAAAGCATTGGGAACGATATTTTCAACATTGAAAAATAAATGTTTCTGATAGTAATATTACTATATGCTTTTGGTGGAGTCATGAGCACAATTTATAGATTCAAAAAATGCAAAAAAATTTTTTTCCAAATTTTTGGAAAAACTACCCCCACCACGCCCTGCACACGACGATTTTTGGACGACCAGTCGATTTTGCATTCTTAGGGTGTAAGAAATGATTTAAATTGTGTCTTAGATTTTAGCAATGAAGTGCACACGAAAATCGGTTCTAGAAGCCTTTTACGCGCTTTTAAACTCTACTATATAGTGAGGCGTGACAAAGAGAAGAAACAATAGGAACCTTTTGCGTGTTCCATTTTTCACTTATCCTTTATTTTGAGGTATGCGCAGTTACCTGGTTTGAACTTTAACCCTTACTAAAGGATAATGTTTGACCTTTATGTTGGAAGAACGCAGGCTACTAGTTCATTTATCTAAAGACAGTGTTGCCGCGCGTAGATTTAATTTTATGCCAATTATGGAATTATTATTGGTCAATGTGACACCCTTGCGAAGTTAATCAGACCGTTTTGTCTTTCATCCTAAGTCTACGAGTATAGTGTCACATTGATCAAGCAGTGTTCTGAGGAGTCCCATAAGGACGAAACAGTTAACTGTCAACACTTGTTAAGGTGCCCATTAGATCTTGGACCCCCGTGAGGTTAAACTTCCGAGCTACCCACGAAAAAATATGAGAGAAACAAAAACTTCTTTTGACCCGATTAGCCACGAAAACTTGTTGATTTTTAATTCACGGGTACTAAAAATTATGTTTGTTAGTATTATTTGGCTTAAAAATTCCGCTGATTGACGCTCACGTCTGAAGGTGGGTAAAAACTCTAATCAGCGTTGCTCTGGCCTGAAAGACAGAAGTGCTGTCGTAGGTCATGGATGGTTTCTTTTCCTTTGCAATCGATCTTTTTATCGGTCGATATATCTAGCAGCTTATACTCGTTTGCTCTTGTTCTAGTTTCTCTCGTATCTTGGAAGATGGCGCTTCTTGCGAGGATTTTCTTACCATAGACTGTCTGATTAACTTCGCAAGGGTGTCACATTGACCAAACAATGCTTTGAGGAGTCCCATAAGGACGAAACAGTTAACTGTCATCACTTGTTAGATTTTGAACCCCCGGGAGGTTAGGCTTTCGAGCTACAACGAAAAAATATGAGAAAAACTGCTTATTATACATTTTTGAATATTTTTATCTAACAAGCTATACTCTAAGACTCTTTAACAATAATTAGAATTTAGGAAAACTGGAGCTGCTCTTCGCATGCATGTATGATTTTAGACAAGAGCAAAAGGAACCGAGTAGCACGAGCTCTTGATTAATTCTTTACTGGCGTTTTAAGCGCGGGCCAGCGTAAAATTTTACACTTTCGACCTTCCATTATTATTTTCCAGAGTGGCAGAGAAAGACCGTCTGGAGTGTTATTAAAATTTCGAAATTTGCATATTTGCTCTATGCATGGACGGCTAGCAGTGTGTGTATTTTCTTGACCGTTTTTGTTTTTACATAATATAGATATAGAATGAACCTATTCCAGGTGGTCCAGAAAGTTACACGGAAGTAAATCTATTTGTTAATAACTTTTTATTTATTCGATCGTCTAAAAAACGATTTTGGATATTAAACAAACATTTTCTTTTCTCACAGTTTTTCCATAATCAATCACTTTGAAGGGAAACCCCTCTCTCTACTTGATGTATCTTAATCGTTACAACTCCCACTCCCACTCTTCATTTTTCAGTAGTTTTTCTCGCATCAACCATCTGCTGTGTAGGTAGGCGGCAACTAGTTATTTACCATTTTGAAGGGAGGCGGAACAACTTTCTTATCTCAACAGAACCATATTTTGCATTTTTCGTACAGTCGGACAGTCAGGGGTAATTTACATTCCTGAAAATATCATGGCTTCACTTGAAGTGTGCTTATAGGGTAACTAGTAACGTATCAGATCCGTCATGGGTCGATTTTTTTTTAGGAAAATTAAAAGAAGTCTTAATTCTTTTAACTTATATTTTTTTATGCTGAGACCCTCTACACAAACCCGTTTCTTGCTTAATTCAACAAGTGTTGATTTTTCAAAAATAAGGATCAATTGTTCATTTAATAGGCTAAGTATATTTTAAGAAAGACATTGGTTAAACCAGGGAACTATTGTTAGTTTCAATAACCACTATGCTAACATACACTTTTTATAAAAATATAACTCTGTTGATTTTTGACCGAGTTTGGTAAATTAAAGAAGGATCAAAACCTTTATCAGAACTAGATAAAAAGAAATTTAGTACTCAGTGATTCCACAGAAGTTTGGTTCGGTTCGGTTCATAATAAATATTTTGTTAAAACTATCTATATAGTGACCAAGACGTGTATTCTGTGTCAGTTTGAGATTTGGGGGGGGGGGGATATAATTTCTCCTCCCGTAGATCAGCGCCTTGATGGCAAAAATTAAAAAGTTAATTTTAAATGTTTCACTTTCTCACTATCATTTTTTTAGAGTGAATGGAAAAAATTCGCCTCCGCCGCGGCTGATTCGCCGCAGGGACATTACGCCGCTGACGAGATTTGAGATTTAAATTTTGATTATTTCGTGTAGTAAACATATTTAAAAAAAAAATTCAAAAAATTATCTTTTTAAATTGTTTTTTTTTGGAATAAACTTTTGAAAAAACTGCTTTTTAAAAAAGTATTATTTAAAAAAAATTAAAAAAAAAATTTTTTCTTATTAATTGGTGTAAAAAATATTTTTTTGGTTTTTTTTTAATAGATTTTTAAAAAACCACTTATCAAAAAAGAGTTTTTTTTTCTAACAATTTGTTTTTGCGGGACTTTTTTTGCAAATGTAGGTTCAGTTCGGTTTTGGACCGATACTGTTTAGGATATGTTTGCGATCAGTTGACCACGGTTAGGTTTAATACAGATTTTAATGTCCCAACAAAAGGAAAGGCGTGCTATATTAAAACAAAAATTCTCGCGGCGAATTGTTATATATGCGGAAAAGTACAACCTTTCGCACGCAAATGAGTGCGGAAAAGTACACTTTCCGCCCGCTCGTTGGAAAAAATATTAATTATTTAAAAAACACATGTCATTTTTTCATTTCTTAAAAAATCTTTTTTAAATCTGTAATTTTCTTAAAATTTTTCCGCAATTTTCCCCACAAACTTTTCCCCCTTGTACATAATCATTATACGTTCATCTCTTGGCGTAAACACCGAAGTTTTTTTACGCGTCTCAAACCGCCATTACTTCTCATTTATTTTCCACGGGAAAATCATTTAGGGAAAAAATCTCAACCTGGCGCCCAACTTGTGAGTTTCCCATCAAACTGATTGAAACATTATAAAAACATGCTTTTCTTCAGTGGCGTAACAACAAGATGATTGAACGAGGATGGGATGAAAAGTTTCCAGCCTAGTATAGAACACAACACCATAGTGACTAAATAATAATTTATTTTTCCACATAGTCCCCTTGTAATGTAATACATTTGGCCCAACGATTTATCCAGGTCTTCAAAATAGGTGTTTGTTGCTGCAATGACTACTAAATCTGAGGAAAAATTTTTTCCAGCAAGAAATTTTTTTAGGTTTGGAAACAAATAAAAGTCTGACGGGGCTAGGTCTGGCGAATAAGGTGGATGATTTAACAGTTCAAAGCCTAGCTGATGGATTTTAGCCATTACGAGAGCGGACTTGTGGCAAGGTGCATTGTCCTGATGAAACAAAATATTCTTTTTTACCCAACCAGGGCGTTTTTCGCATATATTCTGCTTAACCCGGCATTGGTACACCAACAGAACTTATAAATTCGCAGCGCTTCAAGCTTGCTCCTCTACCTACTCTCAAGCAACACTTGTTCTAATCACAGACTAGAGGTGGGTTGCGATTTCACGAACTGTGACTTTGTCACTGTGACTCGTCTGTCGCAGTCACGATCTGCTCCAGTCCGAACGAAATAGCAGTGACATTTTGTCACAGTCTGGCACTGACGCCCCGACCGAACCCCCACGTCACCACCGCACCGGCGTCCGTCGCAGCGTAAAGTCGCGATCGCGAGTACCCTAAGCAGTCACAGTGACTGTTTGCCACTCGCGGCTACAGACTAAAAAGTACTTTGGCTCCTTCGATTTCGAGGTTATGTTTTAATTGTTTTGTTTTGTTCAAATAGCCTGGAAGCATGGAATAAATAAATTTCTTCGATGGTGGAAGTGTTTGAATTCCTTTCGAGTTTTAAAAATTAGTATTAAAAATATTTGTCGTGTCGTTAGTTCGGTCAAATTTAGTTCAAAATAGCGCTAGTAACGAAATAGGGTGTCTTTCTAACATATTTTTTCAAAAAAAAAACTTCCCTGGCTTCTTTCGCGGGATCCTAGCGGGTGTGAAACAAAACCGAACCGAACGGAACGGAACTGAACCGAACCGGCATCCCAGAGGTTGTGAAACCAAACCGAACTAAACCGATTCGGTTAAATTCGGTTCGGTTCGGTTCGGTTTTGTTTCACACCCGCTAGGATCCCGCGAAAGAAGTCAGGGAAGTTTTTTTTTGAAAAAATATGTTAGAAAGACACCCTATTTCGTTACTAGCGCTATTTTGAACTAAATTTGACCGAACTAACGACACGACAAATATTTTTAATACTAATTTTTAAAACTCGAAAGGAATTCAAACACTTCCACCATCGAAGAAATTTATTTATTCCATGCTTCCAGGCTATTTGAACAAAACAAAACAATTAAAACATAACCTCGAAATCGAAGGAGCCAAAGTACTTTTTAGTCTGTAGCCGCGAGTCTGTTTGCCCGCCCGCTCCGTCAGTCGCGCCGCGTCTACGCGGCAGCACAGTGCAGAGTAGGGAACAATTTACTAGATTGCGATTTCGCTATAGGTGTGTATTGGTTAAACTGCTCCAAAAAATCACTGCTAATTGTCACCGTGACGCGACTGGAGCAGTCACGTCTTGTCAGTGCTCCACCAAAATCGCAGGTTGACCCATCTCTATCACAGACCACTAAAAAACGCGGGTTTAGTATCAATCTGCCTCTCGTGGTAGGAGGTAAACTTGCGTGGGCATGTGATACCCGGGTGTATCAGCCGCGTAACATTTTTTGTAGCAAATTCCCAAAATAATAATCCGTTGTGTGTTATTAACATTCCATATGGTCAAGGGATTTCAAAAAACATAAGACGAATAGCCAAACACTATAATATAAAAACAGTATTTTTATCGGGAAATACGATAAGGAGTTTTGTAAGAAAAACAAAACCAGAAAATCCCTTAAATAATAAGAAAAGCATTTACCAAATCATCATTTATCTAAACCAATGTAGTGTATTGGTTTTTGTGACTATAATTCAATTAACGGTGGTATTTTCTTGCTGTAAATTTCAATCGTTCCTACGAATAAAAAAAAATTTAATTTGAATTTGAAATTACCTCATATCTGATCTATTTTCCTACTACTCAATCATGCATAAGAGTTAACAAGTCTTTATTTTTTTTAGAAACTTCGAGTACGCCACTGTGTTTCTTTTTACAAAGATGGAAGCAGGCATATAGCTCCAAGACAATTTATCTTCGTCGCTACAATCTGAAAAGTCTTGAACTCAAAAATTTTCGGTTTTATGAGTGTACGAGTACGGAACTTTAAAGCAGCCTCCTTCGATCGGAAAAGGAAATCAGAGTGTAAAATAAACGTACAAGTTTGATTTTAAAATAAAATAAAGTAAAGTATTTTGAAATGTGGCTTTAAAGATCACATTTTTATGCTGCGTGGCCAGTCTTCTATCTAAGGGTAGGATTTTTGTATGGGCCATAAGGATTGCATGGGAAAACAGACCAACGTTGCCAGTTTAGCGAAAATATCAGTATAATCCGCTACTTGGTTCGCGAAAGGTCAACTTTTCAGTTTTATGTAAGTGCATTTGTCAACCGGGGTGATAAACAACCAGAATAATACTTTGAAATTCTGCGTGTTTCTAAATGTAAATAATTCAGTTACTTTTACAAACAAACAGAATTTTAAAGGGTTATTATTCTTGTTATTGATTTTTGTTTTACATTCACTAAAGTCAATTTTTTTACACCACAGTTTACCAATCTATGGTAAGCTAACTATTATTTAATTGTAGGTTTTTTTTAATGCATTTTTAGTCTAACCCTAACAAGGTAATGGTAGACCACAATGAACGCAGCGTGTTTATATGACGCGGGAGGGGGGCGGCATAGATGGTATTGTGCCTCAAAAGTAGTTCCGCGGAGCTGATTTAGTACTTTTTTAAGACAAATATCATAATTATTAATCTTAATGCATTTTAAACTAAAAACGAAAATTTTCAGAAAATATTGAATTAATGTTACTTTAAGTGCTCGCAGGCGATATGCGCCACAGGCAAAAATGTTTTAAATACAAAAGAAAGATTTTTAAGAAAAAATCGATACAACCAGGAAAGTTGATAGTAAAGTTGATTGTTTTAAGGTAAAATTGGTCAAATATCTCTTTTAACCAACGCTTTTTTTAAACCAAAATCTAATGCCGACATAAAACTTGTGTTAAAATCGTTTGGGGTGTTCTTGAGTTATGGTGTATTGAGACAGACAATTTATTTTAGTATCCGATCCAGGTGTTTTAGGAACTAAATAACTCACATTAATAAAATTTAAAAAATAAAATTGTAACGTTTTTAATAGTCCACTTCTTGTGTGGTGACAAGTCAAGTAATAATTCTCGCCCTAAAAAAATGTTGCAGATTCTCCGCTCCTTAAAGGGACCTACAGACACGCGAGCATTTCTTGAGATTAGTACGCGAACTAATCTCTAGAGATTAGTACGCGCGAACTAATCTCTGGGAATCGCCTACACACACGAAGACAAAATTAAACGTTCTAAACATAAACACGATATTATCAATGCGTTTTGCCTAGACACCGAGAGATTTGCTCGCGTACTTTGTGCGCGCGAACTAATCTTCGAGAGATATTTTAGGCGGATATTGTCTACACACGAAGAGATTAGTATGCGCAAACTTGTACGCGCGTACTAATCTCGGGAAATGTTCGCGTGTCTGTAGGCCCCTTTTTACGAGTGCGACTGCGTGCGCCCTGTAAAAATTTGTCAAGGTTTTTTTTTTTTTTTTTTTTTTTTTTTTTACGAGTATGCGCACTCGCAAGGAGATCCCTATTACGCTCGACAAGCGGCAAGTGCGCGGAAATGTTGGTGTGTGTTGGTTTTGAAACGGTTCAGGTTGTAACCTGCAGGGAAAACTGTCGCAGGGAGTTTATTCCACAGCGATGCTGTTCTCCAGAGATATGAATTCTGATATAATGAGGTTCTTGGTGCCTCTATTTTGACAGTAAATTGATGGTTACCGTCTGTTTGACGTGTTCGCCTAGTAGGTGCTACTCCCGGGGGGATCATACGTGCCAACTCTTTAGAGCATTTTCCGTGATAATACCTGTAGAAGAGAGAGAGATCGCCCACAGTTCTTCAATGTTCGAGACTATCCAAGCTACGGGTAAGTGCGGGGTCATTGATCAGCTTGATAGCTCGCTTTTGCACGGTGTTCAAAAGCATTAAGGTATGTTTGGGTGCCGCACTCCATATATGTGAGCAGTTCTCCATAGTTGGCCGAATCTGGGCTTTGTAGAGTGTCAGCAGTTGGCTTGGTGTATACAGATGTCTTGTACGAAATAGCACCCCAAGCTTTTGGGACGCCCTTTTAGCTATATCTGCCACGTGACTGTGCCAAGACATGTTGGTCTCTGCAGTGACTCCTAAGATGTTCAACTGGCTCTGCAATGTGACAGCACTTCCAGATAGCATGATGTTTGGCTCACCGGTGCTGGTCTTTTTTGAAAACAGGGCTGCTTGGGTTTTCTGCGCGTTGAACTGTACAAGGTTTTTGTTGCCCCAGTCCTCTATTATCTCCAGGTCGTTATTTATCTGCGATATTTGAGTTAGTCTAAGATGATGGAATTCACGTGCGGATAGACACTGAGTGGGTGGTATGACTGAGGAGACTACATTGCCATCATCTGCAAAGCAATAAAGTGGATTTACTGTTTTATCTATGAGGTCATTTATGTAAATCAGAAAAAGTGTTGGCGAAAGGATTGCTCCCTGTGGCACACCAGCATTTATTTGGTAAGAGTTGGAGTTCCGGCCATCCAGTGCAACATAAATGGATCTATCCTTAAGGTAACTTTCAAACCAAGTGCAAAGTCTCGGCGACAATCCCGTTGCTTTGAGCTTGTTGAGCAGATTTTCATGCCAGACTTTATCGAATGCTTTAGATATATCTAAGGCAATTATTCTTGTTTCACCTCGCAACTCAATCGCTTTTTGCCATAAGTGAGTGACGTATGTAAGTAAATCGCCAGTTGACCTATATTTTCGAAATCCGTATTGCTTGTCGTTGATAATTTTGAATTTTTCCAAGTACTTGGTTAGGTGATTGTTCACAACTCTTTCCATTACTTTTGATATCACCGGAAGTAGAGCAATTGGTCTATAGTTTAACGGATCTGTCTTTTTTCCTTTCTTTGGAATGGGTTGTACTGCGGCAGACTTCCATGATGATGGATATACTCCTTGCCTATAAGATAAATTGAATAATTTTGCGAAAGTTGGGGTGAGTTCGCTAGCACAATTTTTGAGTACTATCGCGGGAATGCCATCTGGACCCATTGCTTTGTTTGTATCCAACTTTTTAAGGGATTTTCGTATTTCTCTGTGACAAAAGGGTACCTCTGGCATACTGTGGGAAACCCTTTCAATGAACGGTGGAGTTTTTCCATTTGGCACTGTTAGGTTTGAGTTGGAGGAAAAGATTTTGGCCAGCATATTGGCTTTTTCCTCTGATGTTGTGGCTAAGTGAGTATTTTTATCTGTAAGTGGTGGTATGGAGGACTTGGTAAAGTTTGATCCAACGGCTTTTGCAAGAGACCAAAAGGACCTAGAACTACTTGGACAATTCAGCAACCTGTTTTTTATTCTTTGATTGTATGTTTCTTTGGCGGCGTCAATAGTAATTTTGCAACTATTTCTGGCTTCTATAAATTCTGTGTGGTTTTGAGCGGTTTGTTGCCGTTTCCAAAGGTTATATGCTCTGTGTTTTTTCTGTACAGCCCATTTACCGAACCGAACCCCACTTGAATTAAAAGAGGTTACCTTTGACAACGCTGCAAAGCTTTCTGCGGAACACGGGCGTATCGCGCTCTCTTTTTAATAAATGCTATACTGTTTTTATCCTCATATGGAAATTTAAACCCCTAGATGTGAATTTGTTCACGCGGTCTTTAAAGGTTTATTACCAGATTCGCTTTTTATATATTTTTTAAATATGTCGGAAATTAAAGTCCTGAAAATATTAAAAAAAAAAGAAACGGTTCCATGACTTAGAAACAGTTTTTTGTAAATATCTCAGAAAATAAAGCTCTTACAACGTTTTTGGTTGTAACACAAATTATTAAGAAAATGTGGTCTACTATATTCCGAAAACCGCATATTGATGCGAAGCTCCGGTAATAAGTTTAATTTTTTAATTGTCAAAAAACACCGATTTATCGATTCGTACTTATTCGTGTCGGCAGGCGGTCGGAGCCAGTATTGGAGCTAAAGTTTTGCGTCAAGGCGAAAGGAAACATAATGATAAGAAAATAATTAAATAAAAAATATTTTTTAATTAACTAGTATTGATATGATTTTACTAACTTTTTCAACTTGGAGTTTTATTATTTTGAAAAAAAAATAATTATAAAATAAATTTTCATATAATTTTTACGTTTCGCGCTCTTGTAGAAAAATGTTGTACCTAACTTGTACGGAAAGAACCAAACTCCGCTGATGCGTCGGCGTCGTTAAGGCAAAACGGCGATGCATGCAAAAGATATTAGTCTCCGCACTTGTTAGGTAAACAACTATTAACAATCAAAGCACCTGTCTTTTTAAAACAAGTGCAACTCTATTAACAACACTCTTTTGTTAGGAATTCAAGCGGTTTCTCCACTAACAAAAAGCGCAATCTAAAAGGGGGCACTAAATCCCCCACAGAAGCCTCGGGGCACAACAAAACACTACAACAGCTATTTAGAGCGATCCCCTACGTTGCGGCTAAACGTCAGATATCCTGTCAATCTTTCTTGTAAGCTGCCTGGATTATCTTCGCGGAATCATAAAAAATAATGGGAGCCAAAAATGGTAAAATGAGAGTACGCTGCAGCAGATCAGAGATCACCTAGGACTATGAATGAACCCTTAAATGACTCCAGGGATTCGACGCATTAAAAGTAATTTCCTAAATCTATTCTTTTTTTAAGTTAAAGAGGGTTTATATAATATAGTGGTGGGAGATTTAAATAGTAGAACCGGTAACAGAGTTAATGATCTGACAGTTGGCCAATATGGAGAAAATCTTGTTAATGACAATGGAAACCGGCTAATTACAGTATGTGAGCAATTAAACCTAAAAATCCAAAACGGTTTTTTTCAACATAAGGAAATACACAAATATACCTGGACCAAACCCTCACAAAACCTGAAATCCGTCATTGATTATCTTATCACTAAACAAAAGACAAAACTAAAAATTCAAGATGTCAGAACAAAGCGTGGATCAACATGCGGAAGTGATCACTATTTTCTGGAGTCCAAAATTCTCTTTCCTTATCAAGGCCGAAGCCTGCATCAACAACATCTTGATGATACAGTGATTGAAGAAATTGATCACTGTAAATATAATCTACTAAGCCTAGAACATGACAGCGTAAAAAACTTATACAAAAAGAGACTGAACGAAAAACTTAATACAAGTTCAGGTGAAACCCCAGATGAGGAATACGAATGTATTACATTAAGCATGCACCAAGCTGCAAAAGAAGCACTAGGATTAGTGGAAGAAACTTCTAAAAGAAGAAAACCATACTGGTGGGATGCTGAGATTGAGAGAGAAATAGAGGAAAAAAGGAAATTATATCACACCTACTTATCCCAAAAGACAGATAGAAGCAGACAAGAATACAAAATCGCGCAATCAAAGGTGAGAAGAATGATCAGTGATAAGAAAAATCATTCGTGGACGCAAAAGTGTCAGAAAATAGATTCTTACTTAGGAGGTAGGAGAAGTACCGAAAGCTGGAAAACTATAAGATCGATTAAAAAAGAAACATGCAGAGATATCATTTCACCAATACCAGACAAAGAATGGGATGAGCATTTTAAAAAACTTTTAACTGAAGATAGAGCAGAATTCAAGGAAGACGCAAGAGACAATATAATTAGAACGATGGGATCTCCAGTACCCCTCACAATCTCTGAGGTCAAAAACGTGTGCACAACCTTAAAAAGCGGTAAATCTGCCGGACCCGGAAATATCCCAGCCGAACTTATTAAATATGGCACTGAAGAACTGTTTTGGAGATTACGGAATCTTTTCCAAAAATATTTAAATGGAACTGTAGTCCCAACTGAGTGGAAAACGTCATATATATCCACAATACACAAAAAAGGAAGGAAAGATATATGTGACAATTATAGAGGTATATCTGTGACTAGTACGCTAAGCAGAATATACGGTAAAATAATAAGAAATAAAGTAGAGAGCGAATATAAAGACATGGAGGCAGAAGAACAAGCTGGTTTCAGGGCGGGTAGATCGACTTCAGATCATCTCTTTTGTATAACCCAAGTTATTGAAAAGAAAATGGCATACGGTCAAGAGCTGCATCTGCTTTACGTGGATTTGCAGAAGGCATATGATAGTATACCACTAAATCTACTTTGGAAAGCGTTGGAAAACACAAACATAAGCGTACAACTAATTAAGGCCATCCAAGAGTTATACCGCAATAGTAAGGCAAAAGTTAAAATAAAAGCAAAACTAACCAAAGGCTTTCAAGTAAATAAAGGTCTTAAACAAGGTTGCTGTATCTCGCCTACGCTCTTCAAGATATACTTGGAACAAGTCCTTAAAGTATGGAAGAGAAAATGCCAAAACATGGGAATTCCGTTGGACGAAGCCACCTTGTATACTTTATGTTTCGCCGATGATCAGATAGTAGTGGTTCAGGATTATGACGACCTCGAATATATGACACGAAAACTAATAGAAGAGTACAATAAGTGGGGACTAGAGTTTAATCTCAATAAGACAGAGTATATGTGTATCGGTGGAATGAAACAGGATCTAATCTTAAATACCGGGCAGCGAATTCACTCCTGTGATGAGTATAAATACTTAGGTCTAAAAATTACAGCTGACGGAACACTAGACAAAGCTATAAAAGATCGAAACGTACAAGGAAGAAAAGCAATAACTTTATTAAATGGAATAATTTGGGACCAAAGTATATCAAAACATAACAAAAAGCTTATATATAACACCATTATAAAAAGTATTATTACATACGGCTCAGAAGTATGGCCAATCAAGGATAGAACAGAAAAAATGCTTTCCGCTACGGAGATGGACTATTGGAGAAGAGCAGCAGGGAAATCAAAAAGAGAAAGAGTTACAAATCAAAGAATAAGAGAAATTATGACAGTAGGTGAACGTACTTTAGTGGATGATATAAGAACAAAACAACTGGTGTGGTACGGACATGTACAAAGAATGAATGAAGAAAGACTACCTAAACAAATACTACAATGGAAACCAACTGGCCGAAGAAAACGAGGACGGCCAAGGAGAAGCTGGAGAGAAGGAATAGACAGTGAAATAAGAATAAGAGGCCTAGATGATGAATTATGGGCAAACAGAAACGAGTGGAGATTGGGTATCGGAAGACGTAGAACGTTGTGAAACCGATAAATATATATATATAATATAGAGTGGCAACCGGAGAGCTGTGCCACATTGAGGGGCAGATGGCGCTGAAATAAATTCGTCTAGTACGCAATATTCAGAGACAACTACTATGATCTGGCATTTATATGATAGACGTAAACCTTGGAACTCGCAAATGCAATTAAATCGTACTAGTATTCCCAGCGGCGTAGCGTGGTTCAAAGGGCGGAGGGGGCAGAGGATTAAAAGGGCGCAAATTTTTTTTTACGTAGAAATAAGTATTAAATTAAAATAGCTTCCTACTTTTTATTATTATTATTAATTAAATTGCTTATATTAATATGGTGTCGAATTTAAGTGGCACGCTACCGATACCCTAGCGGGTTAATATTTTGTTATTTGAAAAAAAAACAAAAACACTTTACACCTACTACTTTTTGGAAAAAATCGAACCGAAAATTTTTTTTGTAGATATAGATGCAAAAAAATTGCGCGGAAGCGAAAATTTTTTAAAAATCAAGTACTTTTTGGAAAAACTGGTGCCAAAGAAGAAAATTTTTAATAACAACGAAAACAAACATTTTAGAAAACTAAAATTATTAAACAAAATAAGGCGCCAAAATTTTCGGGAAAAATGGGAGTTTCAAAGGTATTTAAGCGCCGCAGTTAGTTCCGTAGCTAGGTATTTTTGTGTAGGCAAACAATAAATTTGGCGCCCCCTTACCTAAACTCTTAATCCACGAAAATTAAAAAACGGCTAAACTAAAAAATATCAAAAAATTGCGTTGTAGGCGAAAATTAAAAAAAAATGAAATCAACACAGAAACAGTTTGTATAAATTGCGCCGCAGGCGAAAATTTAAAAAAAAATTAAGTATATAAAACTTGTAGATTAAAAAAAAAGGGCGTCACAGACGAAAATTTTAGAAACATTATCTTTTTTGGAAAAAATGGCGCCAGAAAAAATTTGTGGGTAAGAACCAAGAAAAATTATGAGCGAAAATTTTTGGGGCTAATTTATTTTTAATTTTTCATTTGGGGCCTCCGGGCGCTTGACGCTCTAGGTAGGTGTTACGGGACTGTGTTATCTAATATTAAGAATTACATGTGGACTGAGTTTGTTTGGTTTTGTCATTCTTACCGCGATGCATGATGCTTTGGGCTTTGAACGGCAAACTTTATTTTTCTCGTAGCAAGCAAAAAGGTCTTTGTTTGAAACTCGTAGACAATGATTGTGTAGAAATAAAATTTCGGACTTCCATTGTCTTTATTTATTTTAAAACACGATGTTTCGGTTAGTAAGTATCTCTAACCGTTATCAAGTGTAAACTAAACAATCTAGTCTCTAGGCTACTACTTATACTACTTGGTGTGCAGTCAGGTGTGACGGCCCGCCCCCTTTTTTAATCCTAAGACGCCTGTTTTCCTTAAGGAGTGGTTTCCATATGTTTGGTATGTCCGTGCTTGGTTGACTGAAAACTTCTTTATTCTGCATTATATACGCAGCTTCAATAAACTTTCGTTTTCGCCAATGCGACTCCTTATGTAAAACTTTAGCTTCTGACCACTGAATCCTGTGATCATTTGACCATGCATGATCTGCTAAACCGGATTTTTCAATATCCCCTAATTGGGTACTCTTTAGATGTTCATTTACTCTAACCTGAAGAGGGCGTTTCGTTTCACCTACATATGATTTACCACACTCACACGGGATTTGGTAAATACATTCCTTATTATTTGAGGGATTGTCTGGTTTTGTTTTAGTTACAAAACTTCTTATCGTATTTCCCGAAGAAAATACTGTTTTTATATTATAGTGTTTAGCTATTCGTCTTATGTTTTCTGAAATCCCTTGAACATATGGAATGTTAATAACACCTAACGGATTATTATTTTGAGAATTTGGTACATTTAGTTTGTTTTTAATTTTAAATATCGTTGAGTTTATTAATTTCTCGGAATAACCATTCTGTTGTAAGTCCTTTTTAATGTTGTTAATTTCTGTGGTTAATTCTTCATTATTACTACAAATATTTACGGCTCTTAAATACAAACTTCTTATGACTCCTTGTTTTGTTGCAACAGAATGATTAGACTTAAAATTTAGGTACTGTCCCGTGTGTGTAGGTTTCCTATATACAGTGGTTTGAATGTTTCTGTCTAATCGTTTGACAAGAACATCCAAAAAAGGTAAGGCCGAATCTTTTTGAATTTCCATGGTGCACTTGATTGTTGGTCGAATACCGTTTAAATGGTGTAGAAAATTTTGTAGTTCGTCATCATTTTCCGGCCATATAATAAATGTGTCATCCATGTATCGTAGCCATAGTTTTGGTTTGACTCTTGCTGTGTTGGTCGTATGGCCCTCGAACCACTCCATGTAGATGTTTGCTACCACTGGCGAAAGAGATGAACCCATTGGGAGTCCATCATTTTGCGCGTAAAACTTATCTTTCACTTGAAAGTAGGAGTTACGGAGACAGAGCTCCAAAAGATCCATCACCCCCTCCACCGATAGCGTTGTTCTCTCGTGAAGTGTATCATCAGTTTGTAATTTGTTTTTAATGATACTGAGTGACTCATTTATTGGCACGTTGGTGTAGAGACTTTCTACATCAAAACTTACAAATCTATCGCCGGGATCTAATTCGATACCTTTTAAAACCTCCACAAAATGTTCCGAGTTTTTGACAAAAAATTCGGACTTACCCTGTAGTGGTTGAATTATGTCCAACAAAAACCTCGACAAAGTGCTGGTCGGTGAGTCCCTGGAGCTGGTAATTGGTCACAGTGGTATATCCTTCCTATGGATCTTTGGTAATCCATAAAAATGTGGTGCCTTACTGTGGTGTGGAGTCAGGCGGGATCTAGCAGCGTCCGGGATATTTTCAGCATACTTCTTCAAAGTCCTGTAGATGCGTCCTTCTATGGTGGTGGTTGGGTCTTTGGGTAGTTGCTTGTAGTCTCTTTTCTCCAGAACTTCTTGGATCTTTTTGTCGTAAGTCTCGACATCCATGATCACCGTTGCGTTTCCTTTGTCGGCCGGTAGAATCTTGATTGATTTGTCAGCCTGCAGGTTCTTGATTGCCCGTTGTTCTTGACTGGTGATGTTTGTCTTTTGTTGCTTCTTTTTGTCCAACGTTGTTCTTACTTTATGGCGAAACTCATCAGCTTCGGGTTGAGGTAGACTAACGGTCTCTATTGCCGCAATAATTTCCAATGTCGGTGTCTGTGCCGGTGCAATGGCGAACTTAAGTCCCTTACTGAGTACCAATTCTTCGTTGGTGCTCAGAGTCCTTTTGGAGATGTTCACTATAGTGCTTGGTGTTGTTGAGTCTGTTCTATCTTGAGTACGTGTCTGTAGTTTCTTAAGTTTTTCTCGGTGAGTTGATCGTATCTTCTGTCGTTCTCTGTTGCACGTACTGTCAATTTTACTCAGTATCGGTTCGTAGTCTTCCTCCCATGTGTGTCGTCTAATTTCGTCAAATCGCTCCTTCATGTCGGCGTTGAAGTTGGCTTTTCTCCATCGATGGTAACTGATTTGGGATCGGATTAGTGCTTGGCTGGTCCTCTCTAAGATCTTCTTCGTTCTCACTCCCGGAAAGTTGGCTTTTAGGCGGAAACCAACCGGAATAAATAAGGACAATGGAAGTCCGAAATTTTATTTCCACACAATCATTGTCTACGAGTTTCAAACAAAGAGTTGAAGAACGGTACGGACCCGGAATCAACAATCTATTCAGAGGCTACGAGAAGACCCAACTTAAAGTGATAAAGGAAGAAGAACACATTTCATTCTTCTGCGAGGCGCGCGACAGTGGTGTCATTCCGGTTGTTTTCCGCCTAAAAGCAAACTTTCCGGAAGTGAGAACGAAGAAGATCTTAGAGAGGACCAGCCAACCACTAATCCGATCCCAAATCAGTTACAAGGGATTTCAGAAAACATAAGACGAATAGCTAAACACTATAATATAAAAACAGTATTTTCTTCGGGAAATACGATAAGAAGTTTTGTAATTAAAACAAAACCAGACAATCCCTCAAATAGTAAGGAATGTATTTACCAAATCCCGTGTGAGTGTGGTAAATCATATGTAGGTGAAACGAAACGCCCTCTTCAGGTTAGAGTAAATGAACATCTAAAGAGTACCCAATTAGGGGATATTGAAAAATCCGGTTTAGCAGATCATGCATGGTCAAATGATCACAGGATTTAGTGGTCAGAAGCTAAAGTTTTACATAAGGAGTCGCATTGGCGAAAACGAAAGTTTATTGAAGCTGCGTATATAATGCAGAATAAAGAAGTTTTCAGTCAACCAAGCACGGACATACCAAACATGGAAACCACTCTTTAAGGAAAACAGGCGTCTTAGGATTTAAAAAAAAAGGGGGCGGGCTGTCACACCTGACTGCACACCAAGTAGTATAAGTAGTAGCCTAGAGACTAGATTGTTTAGTTTACACTTGATAACGGTTAGAGATACTTACTAACCGAAACGTCGTGTTTTAAAATAAATAAAGACAATGGAAGTCCGAAATTTTATTTCTAAGCAAAAAGGTCTTCCGATTTTACGAATGGGGGCGCCGGCAAAATTATATAATTTCCACACTGCCTTAAAAGATATGCGTAATATTGCTTAACTATCTAAATACTAATCAAGGTATTATTTTTTTTACGGTTGTACCAATTTTTTGTTTTTATTACTTAGAAAGCTTAGAGTGCCCATGGGGCGCCAGGATCCTTAAGGCGGGGGGGCGATGAACCCCCCGCGCCCCCCTTCGCTACGCCGCTGAGTATTCCCTGAATATTGCGTACTAGACGTACTAGACGAATACATAAATTTTCGGAAAACTTCTACTCATGCATGTGCGTGGTGTCTCAATACAAGAACGAGAAACTTTCAGGGTAATAACTCGACCAAGCCATTCAACTCTCCTCTATAATTCTTCTTTCCCACTGTCAAAGGTATGAAAACTTTACGTCTAATTTGAGAGAATTATATTGGTAATCGCCCATTGCGATTAAATATTTAACACACGGAAAAGGTGATCTCATGTTTTCAGACGTTGATACTTTACGTCTAATTTGAGTTGTTTATGCCTTTGACATTGGCGTAGCTAGCCTTGCTTTTCAGGGGGGGCCGTAGCCCCGGTCTATCTTGAACAAAAAGCAAACATAGGAGTCGTGCAAAGTGTGCAATGAATAAAAAAAAATACGCGCATTAAATGTTCAAATATTTTAATATAACAAATTTAATAATACATTTATCAACTCATTTATATGTATACACAGGAAGTATGTAATTCAGCAATTCTACAAAGAAAGTTTTCTACGTCGCTGACTGAAAGCGTCTACCACACTGTCTAAGTCGACCTCAACATCTTTGTCTATGAATAACAATGAGAAACCTGAGTGTCTCTCTTGAGTCATAGTTGTTCTAAGCCAATTAAAAACTCTCCTCATGGCAGAGAAAGACCTCTCGCAAGTTGCACTTGAAATTGAAAGAATACTCGCAACTTTAAAAAGTTGGTAGAGGTTTGGATAGGTGTTTTCTGCTATATGTTGTTTGATAGAATCATGACCAACAGTTTGATTTAACCGAAAAATACAATTCTTTAAAACGGTCATTTCTGCTCTTAGAGCAGAAGTATTAATATTAAAAATTTCCCGGTATTGCTCGACGAATTTATTCCATTTAACGACATGGGAAAACTTAATATGAAAATGGTTATGAAATTGTCACCAAAATCGGAAAATTTCCATAAGACACTAAACGCTAACCTCAAAAAAACTAAAAAGATAATTATATTTATTTTATAAAAACAGTTTAAAAAGGTCTTTTATAACCTTACGACATCTACAACCCGATTTCGGAAACAGAGGGGCAAAGGTCGCTGTCTTTATTAAATGCGAAATTTAACTTACACTTCTATAATATTTTACAAGATGTCGCCAATATGTATGAAATATTCAATATGCATAATTATGTTTAAATTTAAAAAATATTTTCGGGAAATTGCATAAGTGCAGAAAAGTTACCGATAATTTAAAGAGAAAAACCCTAATTCCGCAAGACAAGGGCTTTTTCCTGAAATGTAAACATTATCTGAATGATTTTAAATTTTAATGCACCTATTTTATTTGAATATTTCCCGAATAATAATAGAAAAGTATGTATTTTCAGCGTCATGTTCTTTTACTAGTACTCGGTAGGGGAGGCCTAAAATATCTTAGGGGGGGCCTGAGGGACTTCAGGGGGGCCCCCGAACCGAACCGAACCCCCTGGCCCCCCCTAGCTACGCCAATGGCCTTTGACAGTGGAAAAGAAGAATTATAGAGGTCAGTTGAACGGCTTGGTCGAGTTATTACTCTGAGAGTTTCTTGTTCTTGTATTGAGACACCACGCACATGCATGAGTAGAAGTTTTCCGAAAATGTATGTATGGTCTTTAGTGGCTTAATGTAAGAGCGTTTGCGTACAGAGCAAGAGATTCCGGGTTCGATTCCCGGCCAAGGACAAACTTTTTATAATTTTTCTCTCTGTAATTTTACTTGTTGTTTATAGTTTTAGGTCCTTGCATTATTTGCAATTTGGTATTGCAGAAAGTAGTGTGATGTTGTGTTGTGTATGTTGGTTTATTTTTCTTATATTTTAATTTTTTTATGATTTACTAACGCTCATAAAAGCAATAACCAAGTTTCCGCACTTAAATGCTTGACATTCACCTGAGAAAAATAGCTATTGCTTTCATAGAAAAAAAAGTTACTTCTGTAGCAAAACTTTTAGCATTATAGGCGGCAACAAAGTGGCCGAATTTCTGGCTGCAGTATTCACTATTTATAGTAATTTGGCTTCCAGCGATGTTTTATTGTTCTAAGTTTTTTGCTAGATTATCCAGTATAGTCCTGCAGGCAATCACAGGGCCTATTGTCCTGCGGTGTGAACTAAAAGCTGCTTTGCCCATTACAAATTATTTGTGTTTGATACTCTGTTGCCTTCCAAAAATAATACATCTACCTCGTGGTCCCATGTAAAATTTAAAAACATCGCAAATAGTAGGTACCTACTGAAATATTTTAGCACATATTTGACCTATCTAAAACTCTACTTTGCACAGTCGTAGATCTTCAAGAAGTTAATAACCCCTCCAAGTTTCATTGACTTTCATAAAGTAGTAAAGTAGTTACAAAATTTCAAAAGACCTCGAAATTGCCACACATCAAAATTCTATTGTACAACTTTTTCAATACCTTATTAAAAATTTTTAGGTTTTTTTATAATAAATAAATAATAATTTACAAAATATTTTTGTTATGATTTTTTTTCTCTGCATAAATATAAACTTTTATCATCTTGATAGGTGATAGGAGGTTAATAGGGCAGGTTTTGCTTTAAAAAACAACAACAACAACAACAACAACAATTATATTAAAAGATGCGAACAAGCTTTTTGTTATATTTTCTGTTAGTTCGCAAATTCACAAAAAGAACAATCTTCAATATAAAGGTATGGTTATATTAATTTACCCCCAAACGTTATTTTTAAGTACCTACCAGAGCTCTTTTTTAAATACTTGAACTAACGATTAAAGTGCCGGATCAAAAAACCCTTATTAAACATAAAAGCATGTCAATGATTTTTTTGAAAAAAGAAATAAATAAATATTTGCCTAATAAAATTTGAGAAAATCACTAGTACTACGTTTCGATTGTTCTTCTACAATCCTCAAACCAAAGTTTTGTTTTTAGGTTGCTATTGCATCGAGAATAACAATAAAACCAAAGTTGCATTATAGTAAGAAATATTCGTACCAAAATATTCAATTTATCGCCGCGTGCGTCGGAAACTAAAAATTCTTAAATTGTTTTCCATCTTATTTGTAACTTTTTTGTTTTAATAAAATACTGAACTACGGTGGCTCAGGCTGCTCAGTTTTCGTTTGCTCTGTTTTCGTTGTTTTGAGGGTGTCATTGTGATGTTCATTAGCACCAATTTGTATTTGTGGTTATCGGGGCGTGAATATAGTTTTCTAGAAAAATTTGATTAATTTTGCCCGATTTTATTATTTTGTTCCATGCAAAAAATAATATTCAAAGGAGTTTTTCAGAGTATAAAAAAGAAAAACACTAGTACGACGTTTCAATTGTTTTTCTACAATCGTTCTCAAACTAAAGTTTTGATTTTAGGTTGCTATTGCGTTGAGAATAACGATAAAACCAGGGTTGCATTACAGTGAGAAATATTCGTACCAAAATATTCAGTTATCGCCGCGTGCGTCGGAATCTAAAAATTCTTCAGTTGTTTACCATCTTATTTGTTACTTTTTTGTTTTAATAAAATACTGAACTACGGGTAAATGTGTCCTTTTTCGAGTGGCTCAGGCTGCTCAATTTTCGTTTGCTCTGTTTTCCTTGTTTTGAGATTGTCATTGTGATGTTCATTAGCACCAATTTGTATTTGTGGTTATCGGGACGTGAATATAGTTTTGTAGAAAAATTTGATTAATTTTGCCCGATTTTATTATTTTGTTTCATGCAAAAAATAATATTTAAAGGAGTTTTTCAGGGCCTAAAAAGGAAAAAGTACGACGTTTCGATTGTTCTTCTACAATCGTTCTCAAACTAAAGCTTTGTTTTTAGGTTGCTATTGCGTTGAGAATAACGATAAAGCCAGGGTTGCATTACAGTGAGAAATATTCGTACCAAAATATTCAGTTATTGACCATCTTATTTGTAACTTTTTTGTTTTAATAAAATACTGAACTACGGGACAAATGTGTTCTTTCCGAGTGGCTCAGGCTGCTCAGTTTTCGTTTGCTCTGTTTTCGTTGTTTTGAGGGTGTCATTGTGATGTGCATTAGCACCAATTTGTATTTGTGGTTATCGGGGCGTGAATATAGTTTTGCAGAAAAATTTGATTAATTTTGCCCGATTTTATTATTTTGTTTCATGCAAAAAATAATATTCAAAGGAGTTTTTCAGAGCATAAAAAAGAAATACACTAGTACGACGTTTCAATTGTTTTTCTACAATCGTTCTCAAACTAAAGTTTTGATTTTAGGTTGCTATTGCGTTGAGAATAACGATAAAACCAGGGTTGCATTACAGTGAGAAATATTCGTACCAAAATATTCAGTTATCGCCGCGTGCGTCGGAATCTAAAAATTCTTCAGTTGTTTACCATCTTATTTGTTACTTTTTTGTTTTAATAAAATACTGAACTACGGGTAAATGTGTCCTTTTTCGAGTGGCTCAGGCTGCTCAATTTTCGTTTGCTCTGTTTTCCTTGTTTTGAGATTGTCATTGTGATGTTCATTAGCACCAATTTGTATTTGTGGTTATCGGGACGTGAATATAGTTTTGTAGAAAAATATGATTAATTTTGCCCGATTTTATTATTTTGTTTCATGCAAAAAATAATATTTAAAGGAGTTTTTCAGGGCCTAAAAAGGAAAAAGTACGACGTTTCGATTGTTCTTCTACAATCGTTCTCAAACTAAAGCTTTGTTTTTAGGTTGCTATTGCGTTGAGAATAACGATAAAGCCAGGGTTGCATTACAGTGAGAAATATTCGTACCAAAATATTCAGTTATTGACCATCTTATTTGTAACTTTTTTGTTTTAATAAAATACTGAACTACGGGACAAATGTGTTCTTTCCGAGTGGCTCAGGCTGCTCAGTTTTCGTTTGCTCTGTTTTCGTTGTTTTGAGGGTGTCATTGTGATGTGCATTAGCACCAATTTGTATTTGTGGTTATCGGGGCGTGAATATAGTTTTGCAGAAAAATTTGATTAATTTTGCCCGATTTTATTATTTTGTTTCATGCAAAAAATAATATTCAAAGGAGTTTTTCAGAGCATAAAAAAGAAATACACTAGTACGACGTTTCAATTGTTTTTCTACAATCGTTCTCAAACTAAAGTTTTGATTTTAGGTTGCTATTGCGTTGAGAATAACGATAAAACCAGGGTTGCATTACAGTGAGAAATATTCGTACCAAAATATTCAGTTATCGCCGCGTGCGTCGGAATCTAAAAATTCTTCATTTGTTTACCATTTTGTTACTTTTTTGTTTTAATAAAATACTGAACTACGGGATAAATGTGTTTTTTTCCGAGTGGCTCAGGCTGCTCAATTTTCGTTTGCTCTGTTTTCGTTGTTTTGAGGGTGTCATTGTGATGTTCATTAGCACCAATTTGTATTTGTGGTTATCGGGGCGTGAATATAGTTTTGTAGAAAAATTTGATTAATTTTGCCCGATTTTATTATTTTGTTTCATGCAAAAAATAATATTTAAAGGAGTTTTTCAGGGCATAAAAAGGAAAAAGTACGACGTTTCGATTGTTCTTCAACAATCGTTCTCAAACTAAAGCTTTGTTTTTAGGTTGCTATTGCGTTGAGAATAACGATAAAACCAGGGTTGAATTACAGTGAGAAATATTCGCACCAAAATATTCAGTTATTGACCATCATATTTGTAACTTTTTTGTTTTAATAAAATACAGAACTACGGGACAAATGTGTTCTTTTCCGAGTGGCTCAGGCTGCTCAGTTTTCGTTTGCTCTGTTTTCGTTGTTTTGAGGGTGTCATTGTGATGTTCATTAGCCCCAATTTGTATTTGTGGTTATCAGGGCGTGAATATAGTTTTGTAGAAAAATTTGATTAATTTTGCCCGATTTTATTATTTTGTTTCATGCAAAAAATAATATTCAAAGGAGTTTTTCAGAGCATAAAAAAGAAATACACTAGTACGACGTTTCAATTGTTTTTCTACAATCGTTCTCAAACTAAAGTTTTGATTTTAGGTTGCTATTGCGTTGAGAATAACGATAAAACCAGGGTTGCATTACAGTGAGAAATATTCGTACCAAAATATTCAGTTATCGCCGCGTGCGTCGGAATCTAAAAATTCTTCATTTGTTTACCATTTTGTTACTTTTTTGTTTTAATAAAATACTGAACTACGGGATAAATGTGTTTTTTTCCGAGTGGCTCAGGCTGCTCAATTTTCGTTTGCTCTGTTTTCGTTGTTTTGAGGGTGTCATTGTGATGTTCATTAGCACCAATTTGTATTTGTGGTTATCGGGGCGTGAATATAGTTTTGTAGAAAAATTTGATTAATTTTGCCCGATTTTATTATTTTGTTTCATGCAAAAAATAATATTTAAAGGAGTTTTTCAGGGCATAAAAAGGAAAAAGTACGACGTTTCGATTGTTCTTCAACAATCGTTCTCAAACTAAAGCTTTCTTTTTAGGTTGCTATTGCGTTGAGAATAACGATAAAACCAGGGTTGAATTACAGTGAGAAATATTCGCACCAAAATATTCAGTTATTGACCATCATATTTGTAATTTTTTTGTTTTAATAAAATACAGAACTACGGGACAAATGTGTTCTTTTCCGAGTGGCTCAGGCTGCTCAGTTTTCGTTTGCTCTGTTTTCGTTGTTTTGAGGGTGTCATTGTGATGTTCATTAGCACCAATTTGTATTTATGGTTATCGGGGCGTGAATATAGTTTTGTAGAAAAATTTGATTAATTTTGCCCGATTTTAATATTATGTTTCATGCAACAAATAATATTTAAAGGAGTTTTTCAGGGCATAAAAAGGAAAAAGTACGACGTTTCGATTGTTCTTCAACAATCGTTCTCAAACTAAAGCTTTGTTTTTAGGTTGCTATTGCGTTGAGAATAACGATAAAACCAGGGTTGCATTACAGTGAGAAATATTCGCACCAAAATATTCAGTTATTGACCATCTTATTTGTAACTTTTTTGTTTTAATAAAATACTGAACTACGGGACAAATGTGTTCTTTCTCGAGTGGCTCAGGCTGCTCAGTTTTCGTTTGCTCTGTTTTTGTTGTTTTGAGGGTGTCATTGTGATGTTCATTAGCACCAATTTGTATTTGTGATTATCGGGGCGTGAATATAGTTTTGTAGAAAAATTTGATTAATTTTGCCTGATTCTATTATACCATTTCATGCAAAAAATTATTTTTAACGGAGTTTTTCAGAGCGCAACAAGAAAAATTTAATACTTGTTAAGTTTTGCGTCCAAAAAGTAAGGACAGCCTAATTTTTGTAAAATTTGTATTAGCAAAAACAAAAAAATTCTTCTTGGTTGTGACTCTCGTAAATATATTTTTTTTTTGGGCGGTACAATTATACTCTATATCATAATTTTGGAGATAACTTTTTGACAGTTATCAGCTGTTTACCATAACAAATAGCATAGGCCAACGAAAAAAGTTGTGAATGAACCAATGTAAACTCCGCATAATTCGATTTTGTCCGCAAAAAAGTAGATATAATGTCGGATTTGCATTTTAAAAACTATTTTTTAAAAATATAGCCGCCATTTTGTTGTGAAGTGACAGGTATACATTTTTTTACACCTTTAAATTGAGTAGGCCCCACCTAAAGTAAATTTATCAAAATTAAATTAATTTCTCTTAAAACAGGGAATTAATTTTTTTCTTAAGTTTGTTAGCCGCCATCTTGGATTCTGATATGCCGGAAAATCGGAGAACTTCGAATGAAAATTAAGCTATTGGTGTTAGCTACTACCATGTCAAATATAAAAAAAAATGTAATTCAGAAAAATAAGGAGAGTCAGCCAACAATTGTAAAAAAATGCAGAATAAAAACTAAAAGAAATTTCACCAAAAATGCAATTCAGAAAAATAACATTGACTACCCTTTATTGTTTATATTATATCTTAACCCTCCACTCCCCGTACTAGTCCGGGAGGTCAGCCAACAAATGTAAAAAAAATGAAGAATAAAAACTAAAAGAGGTTTCACCGAAAATACAATTCAGAAAAGTATTACTGACTGCCCTTTATTGTTTATGCTATATTATGTTGACTCTCCACTCCCCGTACTAGTCCGGGAGGTCAGCCAACAAATGTAAAAAAAATGAAGAATAAAAACTAAAAGAGGTTTCACCGAAAATACAATTCAGAAAAATAATACTGACTGCCCTTTATTGTTTATGCTATATGTTAACTCTCCACTCCCCGTACTAGTCCAGGAGAGTTGACCGAAAAATGTAAAAAAATTGCAAAATAAAAACTAAAAGAGGTTTCACCAAAAATACAATTCAGAAAAATAATACTGACTGCCCTTAATGATTTAAGCTATATCTTAACTCTCCAGTACCCGTAGTAGTCCAGGAGAGTTGGCCGAGAAATGTAAAAAAATTGCAAAATAAAAACTAAAAGAGGTTTCACCGAAAATACAGTTCAGAAAAATAATACTGACTATCCTTTATTGTTTATGCTATATCTTAACTCTCCAATCCCCGTAATAGTCCGGGAGAGTTGGCCGAAAAATGTAAAAAAATTGCAAAATAAAAACTAAAAGAGGTTTCACCGAAAATACAATTCAGAAAAATAATACTGACTGCCCTTTATGGTTAACGCTATACCTTAACTCTCCACTCCCCGTAGTAGTCTGTGAGGGTTGGCCGAAAAATGTAAACAAATTGCAAAATAAAAACTTATTGTTTATGCTATATGTTAACTCTCCACTACCCGTACTAGTACGGGGAGTGGAGAGTTAAGATATAGTATAAACCATTAAGGAAAGTCAATATTATTTTCCTTAATTTTTTATTCTGTATTTTTTTACATTTGTTGGCTGACTCTCCCGGACTAGTACGAGGAGTGGAGAGTTAAGATAAAGTATAAACAAAAAAGGGTAGTCAATATTATTTTTCTGAATTGTATTTTTGGTGAAACCTCATTTATTTTTTATTCTAATTTTTTTTTACATTTGTTGGTTGACTCTCCCGGACTAGCACGGGGAGTGAAGAGTTAAGATATAGTATAAACAATAAAGGGAAGTCAATGTTATTTTTCTAAATTTCATTTTTTGTGAAACCTCTTTTAGTTTTTATTCTGCATTTTTTTTTACATTTGTTGGCTGACTCTCCCGGACTGGTACAAGGAGTGGAGAGTTATAATATAGTATAAACAATAAAGGGTAGTAAATGTTATTTTTCTAAATTTCATTTTTAGTGAAACCTCTTTTAGTTTTTATTCTGCATTTTTTTTACATTTGTTGGCTGACTATCCCGGACTGGTACGCGGAGTGGAGAGTTAAGATATAGTATACACAATAAAGGGTAGTCAATGGTTTTTTTCTGAATTGCATTTTTGGTGCAATCTCTTTTAGTTTCATTCTGCATTTTTTTTATATTTGTTGGCTGACTCTCCCGGACTAGTCGAGAGTTAAGAAATAGTCGAGAGGTAAGATATAGCATAAACACTAAAGGGTATTCAATTTATTTTTTTGATTTGCATTTTTGGTGAAACCTCTTTTAGTTTTTATTCTGCATTTTTTTTTACAATTATTGGCTGACTCTCCCGGACTAGTACGGGGATTGGAGAGTTAAGATATAGTATAAACAATAAAGGATAATCAATGTTATTTTTCTAAATTGCATTTTTGGTAAAATCTCTTTTAGTTTTTATTCTGCATTTTTTTTACAATTATTGGCTGACTCTCCCGGACTAGTACGGGGATTGGAGAGTTAAGATATAGTATAAACAATAAAGGATAATCAATGTTATTTTTCTAAATTGCATTTTTGGTAAAATCTCTTTTAGTTTTTATTCTGCATTTTTTTTACAATTATTGGCTGACTCTCCCGGACTAGTACGGTGATTGGAGAGTTAAGATATAGTATAAACAATAAAGGGTAATCAATGTTATTTTTCTAAATTGCATTTTTGGTGAAACCTCTTTTAGTTTTTATTCTGCTTTTTTTTAAATATTTTTTCGCTGACTCTCCCGGACTAGTACGAAGAGTGGAGAGTTAAGATAAAGTATAAACAATAAAGGCACGGATCACCTAACAAAAGGTGATCCGTGATAAATGGTAGTCAATGTTATTTTTCTGAATTGCATTTTTGGTGAAACCTTTTTTAGTTTGTATTCTACATTAAATTAATGTTTTGTGACGTATGCTAAGTGGGATTATTTTACTACGCTACGAAATTTATTTAATAAATTTGGTACATAATATTGTATATTTTGCCATGACGGGAAAGCATTCCCGTAGGTGCGATCCTTCTTTTAATATGACACGCTTTATCACATACCCATGTGTGTGAATATGTTACGTCCTGATTAAATTTATCGAGCTTTTTAAAATTCAATATTGCAAAAGTGGATTGTAGAGTAGGATTGTTCCCCCTTAAATTAGGTGGGTAGCAGTCGTGGCTCGCCCAATGACGCAGGTGAAGGGCTGCTTCACCTCTTTTTTCCAGACTAAATATAAACTCTGTTCCATCAAACAGTTCTACGGTCATAGAACCACGGATCACCTAATGATCCGTGATAGAACCGTCCAAAAAATCCCAATGCGCGCGTAATGCAGTACAAGGAGTACGAGGACTGTTTTAAAATGGTTTGGGTTAGATGGAACGACCAAATAACTGTCCAAAAACCGAATGCTGTTCGATTTACTTCAGGCACGTGATCATATGTGAGAGAGTTAAATTCAAAATCACGTGACTAAAAGAAAGGGTAGGTTTGGCGTCTCGCTTAAAGATAAATCGAAGGCGACGTATGAATTCGAGAGCACGAAATTAAAGTTGCACACAGAAAGGATTACACAATTACATAGGATTATCATAATATATTTTTAATTTTAGTTCTTTAAAATGCACACACACACAGGGTGTAACTAAATAACTGTAAAACATTTAAGGGGATGATTCCTCATCGAAAAAAAGATAGGATCTTTCATATAAAGAAACTTTATTGGAGCATCCCTTGTTAAGATACCGCCCCTTAAAGAGGTACATAACATTTATGACGATGTATCTCTCTAGTTGTTCGTGAAATAATTTTTTGCAGCGAACTGGTTTATTTTGGGCAAAAAATCCAAGAGACATTTTTGATTTACAATGAAACAGGCTATCGGAAATACATTTTTAAATGGAAAACAAATAATAAGACAAAAAATTACATTGGAAATAACTTTTAGGGGTTGCGTTTTCCACCCCTTACAACCATGGGGTAAACCAAATTCATTACCGGCTAAGTGTCTTTTTGGTAGTAGAAAATTTTATGTACCTATGGTCAGTATAGCTTTTTTTCATGTGGTATACCTACACGATCCGCAGTCCCGTAGTAATAAAAATTAAGAGGCTCTTGCAAAAAAATCTTCAGATGCTGCAGATGTTTTTTGAAAATTTAAAAAATATTTGTATATTTACGTGGCTTCCCCGGCATTTTGTCATGTGTTAAAATTGGTTGTGAAACTCAATTTATTTTGAGAAAAATTTTAATTTTTTGGGTTATTCACTGTTTTTTGAACTTTCTCAGACAAATGTAAGTTTAATGTAATTTTATGTTATATTATTATCTCAGGTGATGTAAACTAGAAATGTGTGTGTTTTACATACAATTTTTCCGCGCCTTCTAATGCGCCTGTGTGCAATTCTTGTCTTTCAGAGGAGTCCGAAACCAGTTTAGGTTGCTTGATGCAGAAACGAGTATAATATAGCTTGATGGAACGGAAAACTTACTGTCCCATAACAGTTCAACGTCAACCTGGAACGCAAACAGGATTTTTCGTACCGTTCTATAACCGTCCCACGCTTTGATAGAACGAAACTAATATAATCTACAACGGCGTAGCGAGGTTCAAAGGGCGGAGGGGGCAGAAGATTAAAAGGGCGCCAAGTTTTTTTACGTAGAAATAAGTATCAAATTAAAATAGCTTCCTACTTTTTTTTATTATTATTAATTAAATTGCTTATATTAATATGGTCTCGAATTTAAATGGCACGCTAGCGGCTTAATATTTTGTTTTTTGAAAAAAAAAACAAAAACACCCTACACCTAGTACTTTTTGGAGAAAATCGAACCAAAGAAATTTTTTCGCAGATATAGGTGCAAAAAAAAAGTTCGTTTTATTTTTGGTGTATTTAGTTTATGAGGGAGTCTGTAGTGGTTTATAGTTTGTGAATATTAAAGAACTAAAATTAACTTTCTGTGTGCAACTTTAATTTCGTGCTCTTGAATTCATACGTTGCCTTCGATCTATCTGTACGCGAGACGCCAAACCTACCCTTCCTTTTAGTCACGTGTCAGCGGCGTAGCGTGGGGGGGGCGCGGGGGGTTCGTCGCCCCCCCCGCCCCGAGGGTAGTGGCGCCCCATAGGTGGGAGAGGCGCCTTTTGACTTATCGACCGTCCCCTGACATATGATGACCTTTTTTTTTGTTTTTTTTTTTTTTTTTGGAGACGGCGCGGTTCAAATTTCTACGGCGCGGTTCTTTTCAGTTTTCAGAGGCGCCCTTTTTAGCTGTCGCCCCCCCCGCCCTTTCGGGCACGCTACGCCGCTGTCACGTGTCATTGAATTTAACTCTGTTGCATATAGGGTTGCCAACCGTCCTCCAGCCAGGACAGTCCTCCTTTGAGGCAAAATGTCCTCCGTCCTCCACAGACCCTGTGGAGGACGCCATTTGTCCTCCTTTATCAAAATTATGTGCTTAAATCAAAAATAACGTGATAAAAAGACATGAGAAATGACCCGAATTCATAGTTGCTCCCCATTTTTTTTCTCTGTCATCCATATAAAATAACACATTTAAGAAATAAATAAACCAAGCCTGAGGAACGTCTGTAAAAACAGCCCTAAGTAACGGCGGCATCATTCGTAAGTTTTCGTCACGTCTCCCGCGGCAAAGCAAAGGTCATTCAAGTGTAACTCTTCTGAGGTCAAGTGTTCTGTCACAGAAGAGCCACTCTTCTGAGGTTCTGTAGTCAGTCCGGCACAGACGATCACGCATAGAAGATCGCAGAATTTGCACCCTATGTTTGCCTCCAAGTTTTGGTTTGTTTTACTAAGTATTTAATATTTTTTCTCTTTACTCTTGGGGTATAGTAGTAAGGTAAGTAAACAGTCACTTAAGATGATTGCCCCAAATGCCTCAATTTACTGTTTTTTTTTTATATTATTGAAATCTAGCACTTCTGCTTATGCTGCAATATTTTATGCTGAGTGTATACACTATACATACAGATAAAAATAATAGTTGATTCTATAAAATAAAAAGTTGGACAACTTTTAACTTTTTTTTTATTTTTATCTGAAAACAGATGTGCAACATCACATCATATGATCTTTGTTGTTGTTTTGGTATAGAATTTGATTATTTTTTTCAGTTTTTTTTAACCATTTTAAGATTTTTAAGCAATCCAACTTTAAAAAGCCATTTATCTTTTAATTCAAAAAAACTTACAGATTGTGTTTTTTTACAAAAATATTGATGCTTGTTTTTTATTTTGGCTATCTAAATAGCAAAATGGGTATTTTAATTTTTATATACATAACTCCAGCATAAAAATAAAACAAAAGTACATATTAAAATAGAATTCATATTATTTTCTACAAAAACAGTGTTCAAAATTTATTAAAAAACTACCTCCGATAATGAAATTTTTCACTGAAAACGGCGTTTTTCACATACACGCTGTATATTGCATGAACATTTTTTTTCACAACTCGCTCGAATTATGGACCTCGCTAAGGCTCGGCCCACCAAACTGTCTCGCCCATATAAAAAAATTCATTTTTAAAACTTGTTTTTTAAATAACTATTAATTTTGATTGGGCTAATTTTTACTTTAAAATGAGTCTCAGTGGCGGCTCGTGGTCATTTGCAAAGGTGAAGCAAAACAATGACATGAAGGTACTCGCCGCAGGCAAAAAAAAATAGGCATCATGATCAAAAACATTAATTTTGAGCCTTAAAAAGTAGTTATTTTACCCATTATTGTAAAAAATAATATGATATTTAAGCTCCTGATTAATTTTTATCTGTATAAACCAAGCACACATACGTTTCTGTTTTGAAACTACAGAATAAACCATTTGTATCTCCTTTTTTAAGTTTCACCTCCCAAGAAAATTTGTTTGGTGTTTGTGTTGATGTTTCGTATATATGTACCTGTTATTTAATAAATGTTTTTTGAACAAGATTTTTTTTTTAATTTAAAAAATACATGCCATTATATATACGTACCTACCTAGTAAATTTCTATATTATGTTTATACGTATAGAGCTTTATTTTAAGGAACGTGCACTAGAATTTTTTTTTTAATTGTGAGATCATATAAAAATTTCCTTTGGCCCCAGTGGAAGTTGGCAACTCTAGTTGCATATGATCACATGACTGAAGTAAATTAATCACTACAACAACAGCATTCGTTTTTTGGATAGTTATTTCGTCGTTCCATCAAACCAAAACCGTTTCAAAACAGTCTTCGTACTGCATTGCGCGCGCATTGGAATTTTTCGGACAGTTTAATGATTGTCAAACGAGATGATGGAACACTGCTTATAATGAAATTACTGCACTGTGTTTTTTTTACTCGATTTCTCACTAGCTATCTTATTTCAGGCATACTTTAACACATTTGATAGATTTTGGGTAAGTAATATGACAAAAACTACCCCGTTACAGAAGGGACCAAAAATTACTGTTTCAACAAAAATTCTATATAAAAAAAGCAATAAATCTTCCCACATAACACAATCACGTGTTTAACACGTAAAAAAGGCGTGAGAAAAAAAAAACGTTGATTTTAAAAGCTGCTAGAAAAAAACGTTTATTTCATATATGAAAACAAGCTCAATAGGTCATTAATTAACGTTATAAAAAATAACGTTGCTAAAAACTGCGTCTTAATAACGCCATTATTAAATTAAAACAGCAATGTTTTTACGTTAGTTTCACGTGATTTTTATCAACGTTAAAATCACATTAGATTCACGCCTTTTTTACACGAATTTTAAAACGCGAGTTGCATTGCTTTTCTACCGAATATTTTTGAGATTTTACTAGCAGCAGTGCCACCTATTGTCGGGATTTTTCACTTTGACGAAATCTATCAGGCAGTGCTTTGGCCTCTAAACTCCAAAAACCTGTTAAGGAACTGATCTGTGATCCACGATCACGACGCATCTGTTATTAACCTGATAAAGACACATTAATATTCTGTGAAAGTGTTTACTGTTAAAAAATCTTGTTTAGCTTTTAAAAAAAACATAATGTATATAGATAGATATATAGATATTTTGTCTTGCCTTGAGCGCCATCTTTAAAAATGTCTTGAAGTGTTGTAGTCTTAAACTAGTGAACTTTTATAACTTCCTTTCGCGTCTCTTTTAAAAAACGTGACCAAAAAAGACGCAGAAAGTTAGTAGGTTTGAGAAGTCTTAATCTACTGGCGTTTTAGAACATGTTGTGGAGGACTTTTCAAGTGTGAATTTGGTACATGAAAATAACGAGGGTAAAAAACACGTTATATACACAGCAGCAGAAACTTCAGCAAAAAGTACATTTTTATCTTCTTGTTTTTAAGTTATCTTTAAGCATGTATATTTAACAAAATAAATATTACATGGTATGCGGTTGTTTTCAAGTAAAAAAAACTTTGTTATTTTTGTTCACGTTAATTTAACGTTGATGTGATTTTTGTGTTATGTGGGTTACTAGCTTTTGGTGCCACATAATAGTTTAAAGTCTGATACGTTCATTTTACAACAATTTTTGCTAATGCAAAAATGTTGGTTTTGTTCCAAAATTGATTAAATATTTTTTTAATTTTTGTAAGATATATCGTTGGCAATTTGAGAAGACATTTTATTTTATAGGTGCTCTGCGGGATGATCTACGATCATATAAACACAACCTAAAAGTCACAAAATTCCCACTTTATCCTTTTATTTTATATCTTTTACACACCTATAGCCCATAGAGTAAGGCTATACAGTAACTGTATACCATCGGTATAACCCTAACTTCATTGCATTGGTCCTTATTTTTCAAAATTCATTTATGATGAGTTATGTGACACTAATACTCACTCCACTTTTCATGCATTTTGGGTAAATTTGATGTGTCCCCGCACATAAACGATCAGATCGCATTGACAACAACGGATTCTTAGTCTTTGGCAAAAAATTAAACATACCAAAAAACAAAATGAATCCACAATGAAACGAAAGCTTGATGATACAGGGACTGATGAGAATCGAAAAACAGTAAAAAAGTTAAAGAAAATTAAATTATTTTGTAACTTTTCTATTAGATAGGATAGTTTTTTGTTACTTGCAATATAATTTTTAAAAAAATTAATGAGGATCATTCTTAAATTATATTTTGGGTGTTCCAAGTTAAAATTAGTTTTATGTTTTTGTAAAAAACTCGAAAACTCGATGTTCGATTTTTTTTTTATTTAAGCATCTTAAAGAGCATCAAAAATTCTACTAGTTTGCTAATTTAGACATTTTTCTATCTATAATAATAAAAAAATTAGCAATGGTGGACACTTAACTTGGAACACTCTGTATAATGCAGGGCGGAAGGGATATTAGCGTTACAGTGATGTATTTTTATTATATTTTTTTTTGAAATTGCGTTATGTGATTTATGATTGTTCCCTTACTGCCATTGACTTTTAGTCATTTCAATCTCCTTTCCTTTAATTTTTTTGACGAAAAATTTCAAATTTTTATTTTTTATTTTAATTACTTCCTATCCACCAAAAAATTCAATAATATGTGGCTAGTTTGCTTTAGTGTTCGGCGAAAAAAGTTAAATTAATATAAACAAGAGTCGAGTATTTATAATTGGGTTCTTGAATCTGATATTTATAAAACTCTTGGAATTTTTTGAATTTATAAATTATTACATTTTTTAATAAATTTTGGTATTTTTACGAATTCTATCTTTATTTCTCTCATAATATAACGTATATTTTTATTGATCGTGGAGCAGGCAAATTGCCGAGTCATAGGCTGCCGAGTTCTTATTGGCTGGGAGTTACCAGACAACCGATTTATTTACGGACCGTGGGGCCAACAGACATTTGAATCTTGAAGGAAAAAAAAACTGAGAGCATTTGTGGGAACTGCACTTGCCCGGCCCTAGTGCGGCCCTGTTGATTCTAAAAACCTGTCAGATCCTTAACTGCTTGGAGACAAAATAAGGGCTGATATGTGCCGCATTTGGAACCTTAATATTTAAAATAGATTGATCGACTTCCGAGAGCTTCTTGATCGGAGCTGTGTGCGTGTATAAGGGTTAATAAAATTTTTATTGCACAGGGCTGTTTCATTTATTGCATTTGCCATTTGGATTAAATTTAAAAAAAATAAAGGCAGTAGTTATAGTCTTACTTATTGTTAAGTCTCAAATTAATAAATTTGAGCTTGAGTATAAACTATGCTAAAACCAAGAAAAAATACTCTGCCAATATGCCAATAGGTTCTAAAGATGTAGAGTACGGGTGAGCTAATATAACTAAAAACTTAAATATAATTTATTCAACTCCAAACTCAATTACCTATCGTTTGATACCAAACAAGCCATGTTTTAAGTTAAACTCGAATTTTTGAAATCTACCCCCACCCTTTATTAAAAAAAAACTAAAATATATTTTGTTTAACTCTAGACCCAATTACCTTTCGTTTGATATCACACACGCCATATTTTCACTTAATCTCTAATTTTTTTAATCTGCCCCCACCCTTTTTTTTAAACTAAAATTAATTTTGTTTAACTCCAGACTCAATTACCTTTCGTTTGATATCACACACGCCTTATTTTTACATAAACTCTAATTTTTGAAATCTACCCCCACCCTCTTATTTGGCTTGTGCTCTGTGGATTTTGTTCATTTTTAGACAGACAGACAGACAGACAGACAGACAGACAGACAGACAGACAGACAGACAGACAGACAGACAGACAGACAGACAGACAGACAGACAGACAGACAGACAGACAGACAGACAGACAGACAGACAGACAGACAGACAGACAGACAGACAGACAGACAGACAGACAGACAGACAGACAGACAGACAGACAGACAGACAGACAGACAGACAGACAGACAGACAGACAGACAGACAGACAGACAGACAGACAGACAGACAGACAGACAGACAGACAGACAGACAGACAGACAGACAGACAGACAGACAGACAGACAGACAGACAGACAGACAGACAGACAGACAGACAGACAGACAGACAGACAGACAGACAGACAGACAGACAGACCGACAGACAGACAGACAGACAGACAGACAGACAGACAGACAGACAGACAGACAGACAGACAGACAGACAGACAGACAGACAGACAGACAGACAGACAGACAGACAGACAGACAGACAGACAGACAGACAGACAGACAGACAGACAGACAGACAGACAGACAGACAGACAGACAGACAGACAGACAGACAGACAGACAGACAGACAGACAGACAGACAGACAGACAGACAGACAGACAGACAGACAGACAGACAGACAGACAGACAGACAGACAGACAGACAGACAGACAGACAGACAGACAGACAGACAGACAGACAGACAGACAGACAGACAGACAGACAGACAGACAGACAGACAGACAGACAGACAGACAGACAGACAGACAGACAGACAGACAGACAGACAGACAGACAGACAGACAGACAGACAGACAGACAGACAGACAGACAGACAGACAGACAGACAGACAGACAGACAGACAGACAGACAGACAGACAGACAGACAGACAGACAGACAGACAGACAGACAGACAGACAGACAGACAGACAGACAGACAGACAGACAGACAGACAGACAGACAGACAGACAGACAGACAGACAGACAGACAGACAGACAGACAGACAGACAGACAGACAGACAGACAGACAGACAGACAGACAGACAGACAGACAGACAGACAGACAGACAGACAGACAGACAGACAGACAGACAGACAGACAGACAGACAGACAGACAGACAGACAGACAGACAGACAGACAGACAGACAGACAGACAGACAGACAGACAGACAGACAGACAGACAGACAGACAGACAGACAGACAGACAGACAGACAGACAGACAGACAGACAGACAGACAGACAGACAGACAGACAGACAGACAGACAGACAGACAGACAGACAGACAGACAGACAGACAGACAGACAGACAGACAGACAGACAGACAGACAGACAGACAGACAGACAGACAGACAGACAGACAGACAGACAGACAGACAGACAGACAGACAGACAGACAGACAGACAGACAGACAGACAGACAGACAGACAGACAGACAGACAGACAGACAGACAGACAGACAGACAGACAGACAGACAGACAGACAGACAGACAGACAGACAGACAGACAGACAGACAGACAGACAGACAGACAGACAGACAGACAGACAGACAGACAGACAGACAGACAGACAGACAGACAGACAGACAGACAGACAGACAGACAGACAGACAGACAGACAGACAGACAGACAGACAGACAGACAGACAGACAGACAGACAGACAGACAGACAGACAGACAGACAGACAGACAGACAGACAGACAGACAGACAGACAGACAGACAGACAGACAGACAGACAGACAGACAGACAGACAGACAGACAGACAGACAGACAGACAGACAGACAGACAGACAGACAGACAGACAGACAGACAGACAGACAGACAGACAGACAGACAGACAGACAGACAGACAGACAGACAGACAGACAGACAGACAGACAGACAGACAGACAGACAGACAGACAGACAGACAGACAGACAGACAGACAGACAGACAGACAGATAGACAGACAGACAGACAGACAGACTTATTACACGCAAAAAACTTTATTATATAATTTAACATTAGAAAATTGGCCGACAAAAAATACGTCTACGAATTGCAAAAATCGCAAACAAAAACATTTTTTTCTGCACTGGTACAAGCTTCGTGAGCCCATTCGTCGCAGATTACGCACTGCACTGCAGGGTGGGTAATATGGAATATTACACGCTCCACAAAATGTAAACAAAACAAGTACTCTGTTAGTTATTATAAAAAATATCATAGCAAATCCTAAAAATTTCTACCATCATAAACTTGCATTTACACAACTTTATTTCAACAAAGTTTATTTACAAAACGATTATAACTGAAACCGTGCACAAACTTATTAAACGCGTGGAAATCATAACTTTACGTTTTTCGGCGTTGGTGTAGTTTAGCGGCAGTTTTATTCTATTCCATAAGTCTACAATTTTAACAAGCATTCTAATATAATCATCACCTTAGAGAGCGATCCACCCATTTTAAAATTATAAAAAATTCCATATTACCCGACTATTCCATATATGCCGATTTTACTCTATCTGGGACAAATTATTAAACTAAAAAAAAACCCAACAGTTGAAATCAAAAGACGATTAAGATTGGCGTGAGCAGCATTCGGTAAATTAAGCTACTTATTAAAAAATTAAAAATATCCTCAGTACCTTAAAACGAAAGTGTATAACCAATGTATCCTTAAACATGGATAAGGTAGCAAAAGCCCAATGACCAATGGAACGACAAATGTTACATATAAAGCTAACAGATAAAAAAAGAAATTAATGGATAAGAAATAAAATAAAAGTTAAGGGATGTCAGAGAAGAAGTAGAAAAATTAAAATGGATATTTGCCGATCATAATATCAGACTGAAAGACTATCGATGGAACAAATGTATTGTAAACTGGAGACTTTGAGAAAATAAAAAAAGTAGGGGAAGGCCCCAAATGAGATGGTGGACGATTTGAAGAAACATGCGGAAGCTAGATGGATGAACACGGCGACAGACGGAGAAGAGTTGAGGATATTGGGGAGGCCTATGTCCAAAGATGTATCGAAGAAGGCTAAATAGATATATAGATTCATTCTTATAATACCAGACAACGTAATAACGTCCATATTAACCAAACTATTATAGATTATTTTCCTCAAAAAGGACACACACAGGTGTAATTTTATTCATTTTCTATTGTATTGGACTACTACTTCTTTTCTTTTCCACCAGCCAGTTGCGGTGCGTGGTAAAAAGCTTTGGGGGTGCACACCAAAAAGAAAAAATAAAAATTGCGGCGCAGGCATAAATTTTTTTGAAGTGCCACGCTAATTTTATGGGCCATCGAGTGGGTCGTCATATCATAAAATTTAGAGAAAATAATTAAAAAATAAGATATTTAGTTAGATATTAAATACCTACCTAATATTATTGTTTTTACAAATAACTAATAAATGTATCACACCTAGTTTATTTTCTCTTCTAATGGCAAAGATGAAAATTTAATTGTCTTTAAATATTGCACACTAATGCTATCAGAATTAGAAACTTCCGCAATTCTCGTAAATACCAAATCGTCGAAATCAAAACAAACCCCCCGCGCTCGACCACCAAGTTGTCCAAGCGCGCACTACTTAAAAGTGCGCGTGAGCTACTCTAAAATGCAACGTGAACCGAGGACACGGGAAGTATCACGGGGGTGCGGGGGCATCGAGGCTAGTTTTTGTATAAGCGCGGTGCCGAAGGAAGGTTTTGGAAAGATTCTATTGGGACATGTCGTCCACTCTTTTTATATTTCGTAATTAGCATGCGACATAACATCCACGGTCCATAGAATTTGGTTCCAGTAAATTAAATTAAAAAATTAGATTCGACGTGAGTTTGAAGACGAATACAAACACATACATACCGGGTATTAATTTCTAGATAATATTCCAGTCTTTAGTGAATTTCTTTTGGGGTAATTATTATTTAAATTAAGGAATAATCAAAGTTTAATATTTTTTTAAGTAAAATTTGGGAGTGCACGTGCACATGTGCACTTATGGAGAAACCGCCACTGGCACCAGCTGTGCTGGTTTTCTTTGCTTTTTATATAAATTTGTGATTTGTTTGACTAAATAAAAATAATTTTTTATTTGAATCTCTTTGCTTCCACCCTACCAATAAAACATTAATAATATTATTAATATGAGTTCCAAATTAATAAAGTTTATGTCTCAATGGGCGTCGTCATGTCGACGAAAAAACACCGATTAATAATCGGCTTGATATATCGCCTATTATCCACGTTTTAGAGGCACGACGTTTTTCCATAGATAAAGCTCAGATAGAGAGCTCTATTGTATGTACATAAAGCGAAATAGAGTCCCACCCCTTTGCCATCAAATAGAGCAAAGCCTAACCCTTTAGATCTCCCTGCGGTGTCGTACTGGTGACATGAAATATAGGCTGGTAATTTGTCACACGTTGTAATTTTTTACCTTCCCAACTATTTAGTAGTTTGTTGTTGGATTTATTAATTGGGGGGTTGCTACACGGGGGGTTAATGGTGCGCGCTGTGGGGGGCTGAGTGCAGGATTTTGTTTCAATAATACGTCGGCGAAAGGAAAAAAGGGTTTTCAATCCAGATTTTTGGAGAAAGCAACTACCGGGTGGGCCAAAAAAAACGGGACAAATGTTGTTTCATTTTAACTTTTGAACTATACAATCGATTTTAATGGGACAAACTGCACTTGGCAGGGATAATCACAGTTTTGATTAAATATATTTTTTTTCCTTAAAATCCAAGATGACGGATGAAATTCAAACGTACCCTTTAAAGATGATCATTTTATTCTTCTGTTGCGAACTTGTTTTACTTATTTTTTTTAATTCAAAGAGCTGCATTTTCGCCACGCCCAACACGGTATATTAAGCCATTGTTTTGCATAATATATGATTACCTTGCCAATCATGTCTGCATTTATTTCCTTCTAAATTCAGTACTACTGAACCGAATTTGACAAAATAAATAGAATCCTGGTGAGAATTGATTGCTTTTTAAAGATAATGTTCAAAATTTATCGTCATCCTAAAATTTGAGATGGCTAACAGAATCACACTTGGTTCTTCAAAATGGCGTGTTTATTCTTATTTTCCGAAAATGTCTTAGTTTTTTTTTAATTTATAGAAAAGCACTACTTTTCGTTTACAAAACGAGGTACGAATTAGTAAAATCGGTGTGATGGTTCTCAAAAAATCTATTTTTGTTTCAACCATTGTTTTACAGATTATACGATTACATTGCCAATCCTGTCTGCATTCATTTCCTTAGTGTTTTCTTATCAATCAAACTTTGTTTATTTTTATTTATTTGGAAGAAACTCTAAGCCTATATAATAGTATATAAAACATTTTTTTCTAGAAAATAAATAAACTATTTAATGTCTTTTTAATTACTTTGTTTTTAATTTTGCGAAAAAATAGTGACTATAGATGCATTTCTAGTAAATGAGAATTGACAAAAAGAAAATTCTCATCTCTCTATTTTAAATAAAAGACCTCTTGAGATATTCTTCAAAACTTCCCTGTGTGGGTCTTTCCGTGTGTGTGTCTGTGTATGTCTGTCCATAACAGGATAACTCGTAAATCGCTGAACCGATTTTTACGAAATGTTTAGGTAAAATAGCGCACAGTACTATAAACAGTTGGTTAGATTTTAGTTAAAATCCATTAATGTTAATGACAGTTTTTTAACAGTTTAAAAAATGAAAATATGCTAACTTCTTAACTGAGCATCGCTTTAATATGCAATCTTTCAATGTAGTAGAACATGTTTTTCTCAATAATTTATGTCATAACAAAAAACTTCGGAGGAACTTCCGTTTTTAACATATTACTAGTTTTTCTTGGAGTATGCTAATTGGCTACCCTAGTAACATTATTACCACTCAAGGTTTTATTAATTTGGTTCCTAGGTTATTTAGAGGATGCTGTTATGGGTTTTAGGATCAATTTGGCTACTTAAAGGTAATTTATATTGCCAATTACCTAAAGGGGTGTTATAAAACCAAAAAGTGACTTATAAAGGGATTATAATAAAACTGATATTCCTTCTGTTCCTTTTAGATACTTTTGGTTTTATTGATTTCTGATTTATAAAGATGGTCTTATAAAACCATTTTACCTAAAGTTTTTAAAAAGAAATAAATATAAACATTGGTCATTTAGTTTTTTTCATTACTTTAGGTCATCACAATAGTGTTTTATAATAGGGCTAAAAGGTTATCTTATATCCTTTTGTTTTTATAGTTACCAGTAGTTTAAAAGTAAATATGATTAGATAGGCGGCCATATAGAACCTAGTTTCCTTAAGGTTCTTAAGAGTGGTAAATATAAACTTTAGACTTGTTTTTTGTTATTACTTTTAGGCATTTTAAAAAGGTTTTATAGGAAGGCTTAAAGGTAAACTTAATTCTTTTATATTTATAGTTACCCATAGCTATATATAAAATATTATTTAAATAGGCGGCCATATAAAACCTTGTTTCCTTAATTCTGACAGAAGTAAGTAAATACTTTCGTGTTTTATTTTTTTAGGTATTTCTTGTAAAAATAATAGATATACCTAGGTACAGATTGGTACCTACCTATTGCAAGATTGATTATTTAAAGCCCAATAATTAATAATTGTTGAGTTTCCGTCCTCCTGGGTAGGACACCCAGGCCTAGATAAGGCCTGTTTAGACGGCCAATATAAGAGGTTGCTCTCCAACCTGCAGGCACAACGAATATCATTGCACTGGCATTCTCGATTGTGTCGAAATTGCACGATAAAAAACATTTAAAAGTGTTGAATTATACGCTTTTAAACACTTTAAAAACAAATACAAAAAAATTTAAGTGAGGTTATGTTGACTATGTTTACTTTGTTCTTTTTTGTTGGTTTCATAAGGGCACTTAAAAATCCTTGTTGCGATATAGTAACAAATAAAACGAAGTGACCACTATAAAACCATAATGGCGTATATAAATTTATTTAAAAAATATTGTAAAGAGAAAATATTTACCTAGTCGTTTTAGCAGTGTTTTTTAACAATAATTTTCTTTAATTTTGATTTATGTAAACCAAACAGACTTTTTTAATGGTGAATAGTGTAAATGATTTTTTTTTATTTTAAATATTTGTTATTTTGTTATCAAAAAACTATTAAACAGCATTCTTGAGCTGGCGCGCTTGTTTTAAGAGCTTTTCAGATACGATTTTATCAGAAAAATAAATTTGGCAGGCAATTTGATCATCAACAAAACGACAAACTCGGTATATTTTTATGTGATAAAGTAATTTTGGGACTGACATTTTTGGCAATTTTGTGACCTAAATTATTTTATATAGCCATTGTGAATCTAAAATATCGCCATACCTTTTATAGGAAAACTTCTTTACTCTAAAGGTATTATGGTATTCAACAGAATCACCAGGTTACCAAATTACCAAATCTAGTTTTATAATAGGATAGAGGACGTTTCTGAGTTGCTTTTAGAACCTGGCATAATAGCTTTAGGCTCTAAAAGGTTCTATACGCGTGGAACCGCTAGAGGGCGAAGCTGGAGTTTATTTCTTATGGTTTTATAGTGAGTTTAATACATAGGTTGCCACCACCAATTGGGGAGTCCCATTTAAGAGGTTTAAGGAGTATATAAGGGTAATGGGAACGTGCTAGCGACCAAACATTGAAAACTAATGGTTTTAAGGAAAGGCGCTGGCAACCTTTTAGCTTCTGCTACAAATAAAGAAATGTTACTTGGGTAAGAAGGTATGACATCCATCATGTATTTAAAACAAGACCTAGAATGGCAACTAATAGGGCGCAAAAAAAGAGGGCGTCCTAAACTGTAATAGTCAATCCAAAGATTAATGAGTCAAAAAACCTGTTGTTTTTGGAAAGAGGGGGAAATAATTGACATTTGAAAAATAAAAAAAAGATTTTAGAAAGTACAAACACCTTAATGCAGCTTAGTTCACGTGTTTAATAAGCAGACCTCAAACTCTTAACCCCCAAAAGTGTAAAGTTTGGGATATTCTGTAAGCCGCCTACAGGAGGGGGAGTTCATAAATTTCAAGTTCGCGGCGCATATTTTACAAAATCCAATCTAAACTTCAGAAGCGGGGATGACAAAGTGGGGACCTTATAAATATGCGGCCATATCTAGGCAAGATTATGTCGCCATATTTTAGACATGTCTGCTGTGAATGGCGTTCCATAACGTAGCTTCTTGCATGCATGAATTTGTTTGTGTATGTGAAAACAATAAATGAATCATTTCTAGCATTAGCTAATAGTCCAGGTACGGTCGGAAACTTTTATAATAGAGCCTTATTGAAATAGGACCTCACTTTATTTTAGAGTCGGCTTTTTTTGACAGATTTACAAAGAAAATTGACAGCTGACCTCTCAAAATTGACATACTAAAGTCAAATTTAAAAATAAAGTCGCTATTCAAATTTTAAATTTAACATGGACTTAGGGAACGTCCTTAAATTACGTAACACAAATTTCAAGATTTTTGTCCCCCCCACCCCCCTTGTAACGCATTTTTAAGAAAAAAGACATTAAAAAAACACTAACGCAGGGCCAAACCCCCCCCCCCTCCCCCCTTGAGCGTTACGTAATTTAAGGATAGGCCCTTATAAAATAAAAATTTAATTAGAATTTTATATACAGTCGAACCTCTCTACCTCGAACCTCTATAACTCGAACCTCTCTATAACTCGAACCTTTTAAGCGGTCCCTGCACTTTTAACATGTATTTTAACCCATGTAACTCGAGTTTCTATAACTCGAACTCTCCATAACTCGAACTGTTTTGGTTGTCCCTACAGGTTCGAGTTATAGAGGTTCGACTGTATTTCCGATTTAATTTTTATTTTATCATTACATGTTAAATTTGAAAATTCGAACAAAAAAAAAGCAAAAAAGGTTCGATGTATTAACAGTATTTTATGGAGCAGAGAGATAAAACAAAGTATGGAATATAGACTTTTAGCGTAACGTAAAAATACAAAACAAAAATGGAAAGTGTCAAAATGGATGCAATAAGAAGATAAATGAGAATATCAAGAACAGATCATATAAGAAATGAGATAATAAAAGAAAAAATGGGAATCGAGGGAAGCATAACGGATGACATCACTAAAAAACAACTGGTATGGTAAAGCTATGTATAACGGATGAACGATGAAGGATTACCAAAGCAGGTCCTAGAATGGCAACTAATAGGGCGCAAAAAAAGAGGGCGTCCTAAACTGGAACGGCAATAGTCAATCCAAAGTTTAATGAGTCAAAAAACCTGAGAGAAGATGATTATCAGGATCGAAGGAGGTGGTTCGGTTCGGTTCACACGTAGAAAGAGAATTCTGTCACATTTAGTTCATGAAATATTCTAATCTAATTTGATAAATTTAAAATAATTTAAGCCCAGTCCACAAATTTAAATATAAAATAAAAAAAAGTATAATAAAGAATTTAAGAAATAACAATTTTGAATAATATCAAAAATTAAAAGATGATTCTAAATAAAATGTTTATGAATAAAAAAGTTAAAGGTTCCCTTCCTAAATGCAGAATTTTCAAAACCCCCTGAAGCTTGCTATATCAAAATGAGATTTTCAAATTTATTCATCTTTTGAAATTTGAGCTTTGGAAAGGAGCGTCAGATTTTTTCCTTCTCTACTCAAAATACCTCAAACCCCCTCTCAAAGTCGAATTTGAGACTACACGGTTATCCAATCTTTTAAAAATTCTCACGTAGTAAAAAGCGACTTAATTATCACCATGACCACTTTACTCATCTTGAAATTTAAGTGTTGCAAAAGAAGTCAATTTTTCTCTAACCCCCCCTAATAGAATTTGTTCTCACCCAAAATCTACTCCTGTTGTTAAACTTGCACAGTACTGCTCCCCCTCGGTTGGGGAGTAATAGTAAGTAATTATCCAAAGTGTTTTTGCTATGACTTCTGTCTAGAACCTCTAAACTAGCTGATGCATTAAATGTTATAATAAGTACTCATAAGGTCATCTCTCATTACAATACATAATGTAATAAGTTTATGGAGGCTCAAAGGTCGCATGCAACTAGCAATTATGCAAAAAAGCTTGAAAAATAAGGCGAAGTTCAAAGTTAAAATACATTATGAATATGGATTAAACTTGATATCCCTAGAGTAACATAACTTAACTCTTAATTAATAATTATAATCAATTTATGGATACGACAGGTCTCGCATGAAGTTAAGGTTTTTAACACACATCAAAAACTGCTTAAGTCAAGATCTCTGTACAACAATATATTATCTTTCAAACAAGTTTCATGGCTAATCGGGCAAAAAGGAGTTTTTTTGTTTCCCTTATATTTTTCCGTGGGTAGCTTGAAAGCTTAACCTCACGGGGGTCCAAGATCTAATGGACACCTAATAAGTGTTGACAGTTAACCGTTTCGTCCTTATGGGACTCCTCAGAACACTGCTGGTCAAGTGACAAATCTTGCGAAGTTAATCAGACGGTTTTGTCTCTAATTAAATGTAATTAGTGAGCGAACTATAGCAAGAGGCGCCATCTACCGAGATACGAGAGAAACAAAAAACCAAAAGCAGGGAAAAATACTGCTATAAAATATCGATCAATGAAAAGATCGAATGCAAATAAAAGAAAACAACTATAGTCCGTGACCTACGACAGCTCTTTGTCTTTTCAGGCCGGATCAACGCATTTTGCATTTTTACCCGTCATCAAGACAGTGAGCGTCAATCAACGGAATTTTTAAGCCAAATAATACTAACAAACGTGAAATTTCATACCCGTGAATTTAAAAATCAAACAAGTTTCATGGCTAATCGGACAAAAAGGAGTTTTTTTGTTTCCCTTATATTTTTCCGTGGGTAGCTTAAAATCTTGGACCCCCGTGAGGTTAAGCTTTCAAGCTACCCACGGAAAAATATAAGGGAAACAAAAAAACTCCTTTTTGCCCGATTAGCCATGAAACTTGTTTGATTTTTAAATTCACGGGTATGAAATTTCACGTTTGTTAGTATTATTTGGCTTAAAAATTCCGTTGATTGACGCTCACTGTCTTGATGACGGGTAAAAATGCAAAATGCGTTGATCCGGCCTGAAAAAACAAAGAGCTGTCGTAGGTCACGGACTATAGTTGTTTTCTTTTATTTGCATTCGATCTTTTCATTGATCGATATTGTATAGCAGTGTTTTTCCCTGCTTTTGGTTTTTTGTTTCTCTCGTATCTCGGTAGATGGCGCCTCTTGCTATAGTTCGCTCACTAATTACATTTAATTAGAGACAAAACAGTCTGATTAACTTCGCAAGATTTGTCACTTGACCAGCAGTGTTCTGAGGAGTCCCATAAGGACGAAACGGTTAACTGTCAACACTTATTAGGTGTCCATTAGATCTTGGACCCCCGTAAGGTTAAGCTTTCAAGCTACCCACGGAAAAATATAAGGTAAACAAAAAAACTCCTTTTTGCCCGATTAGCCATGAAACTTGTTTGATTTTTAAATTCACGGGTATGAAATTTCACGTTTGTTAATATATTATCTTGTTTAGTTAAGTTATGTTCGAGTTATCCAGTATCACGGTGCCTAGAATAGACCGGTGTTCGGATCTTAAATACTGGGTGTTTCAAAATTCAATAACATAATTTTTATGTTCAATTCCTTGAGTGATTTCAAGACAAAAAGTTCATATAAACATAGGTCCGTAAACGCTTAGTTTTCAAGATACAGGGTGTTAAAATTTTGCTTTTTTATAGCTCCTGCAGTTTTTGAGATATTTAACTTGGCATGTATATTTACTTATAGGCACTACTATATTAGACAGGCCAAAGAAGTTTTAATTAATTTGTTTATTTTAATATACTCGCCGTACTACGATGGAGCATTTTTTTTTATTTTATGATAGCAGCGTTTGGTATAGCAGCGCTTTTCTGTATCACGGTTAAAGTTGCAAAAAAATTGCAAAATACAAAAATGTTTGCAAATAAAGCAAGGATTTTATTTCTCGTTTTAAATTCTACCAGTGGCTTACAAAAAAAAATCCGAGGGAAAGGCGACATGACCCCTGAAAAAGTATCGCCCTGTAGGTTTGTAATTTCGCATGTCTAATAGCATAGTGCCTATAGCGTAATATATGTGTCAAATTTGTGACCAATATCTTATAAGCTGCATGAGCTATAAACAAAAAATAAAATAAAAAAATTTTACACTCTGTATCCTTATAAAATATAATTTTCTAGACGTATTGTGGTAGGTCAGCGGATTAGTTTTGAGGCTGAAACGAACACACTATTTTCTTCAAATTTTAATTTTTGTGGAAAGAAAAATTAAGCGGGGTATAAAAAATAACGAAGGGTATGTCTCAAAATATTAGTTTTCAAAAAATTCAAGATATATTAGTTGTTCATAGAATATCTAACTGATTTAACTTTTGTTTACAAAAATCAGCTGGACCACCCGTGACGGTGACGTGAAAAATTCGTCATATATATATATATATATATATATATATATATATATAAGATCCGAACACCAGTATTAGTCTACAGTACCTACCTACACCGCGGTTTGTTACCTTCCTAGCTCGCGCAGCAATGGCTAGAGAAGGTATTCTTTTTGGAACTTTTGGCGAAAAATTTTTTTTTTTAGATAACGCTAAAAATGTGTTATTATGGGTGTATTTTAACCTATCATAACAATATCGTCGTAATGTCTGTGTGTGTGTTTGTGTGTGTATTTCTGTCCGTAACACGATAGCTCCGAAACCGCTGAACCGATTTTCATGAAATTTTCAGGTAAAATAGTGTTCGACACTAACGAGCTAATCAGATTTTAGTCAGAATACATAATTAAAATACTCTGCCAATCTATGGGCACCTAAGCTCACACTAGGTACTATAGTTATAGTGTACGTGTGAGCTAATATAACTAAAAACTGAAATATATTTTATTCAACTCCAGACTCAATTACCTTTCGTTTGATACCACACAAGCCATGTTTTGACTTAAACTTTAATTTTTCAAATCTACCCACACCTTTTTTTTTAAACTAAAATGTATTTTGTTTAACTCCAGACTCAATTACCTTTCGTTTGATATCACACACGCCATATTTCCACATAAACACTAATTTTTTAAATTTACCCCCACCCTTTTTTTAAAAGTAAAATGTATTTTATTTAACTCCAGACGCAATTACCTTTCGTTTGATATCACACACGCCATATTTTTACATAAACTCTAATTTTTTAAATATACCCCCACCCTTTTATTTGGCTTGTGTCGACCCAAAACCCAGCGTAGGTACCAAATTTCATTAAAATCGGGCAAGCGGTTTTTGAGTTATGCTCGTTGGTCAGAGATACAGACAGACAGACAGACAGACGGCGCTACAAAAAAGTTTCAAAATCATCTGAAACGCAAAGATATATAAAAAATTTTGAAATCGGAGCAACTTTTTTTTTCTCGAAAAAATTAGGATCACTATAGCTCACACTACTATAGTATAGTAGTAGTGTGAGCTAAAATGCTTACTTTGTAACGGAGCATCGCACTAATATGCGGTTTCCGGAATATAGTAAACTATATTTTGCTCAATAATTTGTGTTAGTAGGAGGTTCGGTTCGGTGTACTTAAGACCACACGGCAGAAGTGTAAACTTCAACAAGGCGAAATGAATAATACTGGCCTTCATCTGCATCATCATATCGCTCGCAGAATGTTCCTCTCACAGTTAGTCGATTCGAGCCGACTTCACCCGAATAAGCGTTGCATAGCCTGACGGCTCAGTTCAATTCACTATCAACAAAAACTGCTAAACGCGCCTAAAGAAGTCTCCACTTCAAAAACTATTTTCTAGGCTGATATATGGAGGGTTCAGAAGCCAATCAGTGTAGGTCAATTTTTTCCCGAAAATGACTTACATACTGCATGTGATTTTATGATACTTAAACTTTCAGTTGACATAACGCGCAAGTCAATATTTCTATAATCAATTGATAGCAGTTCCAGAACTGTCAAAAAGTGTAAGCGTAAAAAAAAATTTCGATTCAGTATTTTTTAAAAAATGTCCCATATCTTAATTAATTGTTTTTTGACTTACACTGATTGGCTTCTGAGCCCTCCATATCATGGCTTCACTTGAAATGTGCTAATAGGCTGGCTGGGAAGGTATCAGATCCGTCATGATCCGTTTTTTAAGTGTCTTAGGCTGAATTTTCGTAATATCTTCATTTGCCAAGATGCCCAACTTTTTTCGCTGCAAAAATTCTTGAAAGTGATTCCCAACAGAGTGCGCAGGCGCAGATATCTTTTGAGCGTCAGACTGACTGATTTTGTTCGTAAAACAAAAGTACCTTACTCAATACTTGAAAAATAGATCCCGACGAAGTGTTCTTTTGAAATCTTTACAAAAATCTTGCAATATTTGTAAAATAATTTCATTTTGGTATTCTTAATACAAAAACCTAAAAACGTCATACATATTGATGAATCAATTTGAGTCGAAGTGATTACTCGATAAAGAGCAATCCCCTCCCTTTCAGCACAGTATGGAGAAGTTTACTGCTTGATCTCTGGAGATTTTGAAATGCACCCTTTTGAAAAAGAGAGGCTTGGGTAAAGTGAAATAGTTTAGATAAACAAACAAGGTGGACGGCAAAAGTCAGAATGTAAAATTTTGTTTTAATGAAAACTTCATGTTTTTTATCCAACTACAGCACGGCGAAAGGAAGGGTAATGTTTTTCGCTTGGGATATGTATGTATGTAAGTATGTATGTAAGTATGTATGTAAGTATGTATGTAAGTATGTATGTAAGTATGTATGTAAGTATGTATGTAAGTATGTATGTAAGTATGTATGTAAGTATGTATGTAAGTATGTATGTAAGTATGTATGTAAGTATGTATGTAAGTATGTATGTAAGTATGTATGTAAGTATGTATGTAAGTATGTATGTAAGTATGTATGTAAGTATGTATGTAAGTATGTATGTAAGTATGTATGTAAGTATGTATGTAAGTATGTATGTAAGTATGTATGTAAGTATGTATGTAAGTATGTATGTAAGTATGTATGTAAGTATGTATGTAAGTATGTATGTAAGTATGTATGTAAGTATGTATGTAAGTATGTATGTAAGTATGTATGTAAGTATGTATGTAAGTATGTATGTAAGTATGTATGTAAGTATGTATGTAAGTATGTATGTAAGTATGTATGTAAGTATGTATGTAAGTATGTATGTAAGTATGTATGTAAGTATGTATGTAAGTATGTATGTAAGTATGTATGTAAGTATGTATGTAAGTATGTATGTAAGTATGTATGTAAGTATGTATGTAAGTATGTATGTAAGTATGTATGTAAGTATGTATGTAAGTATGTATGTAAGTATGTATGTAAGTATGTATGTAAGTATGTATGTAAGTATGTATGTAAGTATGTATGTAAGTATGTATGTAAGTATGTATGTAAGTATGTATGTAAGTATGTATGTAAGTATGTATGTAAGTATGTATGTAAGTATGTATGTAAGTATGTATGTAAGTATGTATGTAAGTATGTATGTAAGTATGTATGTAAGTATGTATGTAAGTATGTATGTAAGTATGTATGTAAGTATGTATGTAAGTATGTATGTAAGTATGTATGTAAGTATGTATGTAAGTATGTATGTAAGTATGTATGTAAGTATGTATGTAAGTATGTATGTAAGTATGTATGTAAGTATGTATGTAAGTATGTATGTAAGTATGTATGTAAGTATGTATGTAAGTATGTATGTAAGTATGTAAGTATGTAAGTATGTAAGTATGTATGTAAGTATGTATGTAAGTATGTATGTAAGTATTTATGTAAGTATGTATGTAAGTATGTATGTAAGTATGTATGCAAGTATGTATGTAAGTATGTATGTAAGTATGTATGTAAGTATGTATGTAAGTATGTATGTAAGTATGTATGTAAGTATGTATGTAAGTATGTATGTAAGTATGTATGTAAGTATGTGTGTAAGTATGTATGTAAGTATGTATGTAAGTATGTATGTAAGTATGTATGTAAGTATGTATGTAAGTATGTATGTAAGTATGTATGTAAGTATGTGTGTAAGTATGTATGTAAGTATGTATGTAAGTATGTATGTAAGTATGTATGTAAGTATGTATGTAAGTATGTATGTAAGTATGTATGTAAGTATGTATGTAAGTATGTATGTAAGTATGTATGTAAGTATGTATGTAAGTATGTATGTAAGTATGTATGTAAGTATGTATGTAAGTATGTATGTAAGTATGTATGTAAGTATGTATGTAAGTATGTATGTAAGTATGTATGTAAGTATGTATGTAAGTATGTATGTAAGTATGTATGTAAGTATGTATGTAAGTATGTATGTAAGTATGTATGTAAGTATGTATGTAAGTATGTATGTAAGTATGTATGTAAGTATGTATGTAAGTATGTATGTAAGTATGTATGTAAGTATGTATGTAAGTATGTATGTAAGTATGTATGTAAGTATGTATGTAAGTATGTATGTAAGTATGTATGTAAGTATGTATGTAAGTATGTATGTAAGTATGTATGTAAGTATGTATGTAAGTATGTATGTAAGTATGTATGTAAGTATGTATGTAAGTATGTATGTAAGTATGTATGTAAGTATGTATGTATGTATGTAAGTATGTATGTAAGTATGTATGTAAGTATGTATGTAAGTATGTATGTAAGTATGTATGTAAGTATGTATGTAAGTATGTATGTAAGTATGTATGTAAGTATGTATGTAAGTATGTATGTAAGTATGTATGTAAGTATGTATGTAAGTATGTATGTAAGTATGTATGTAAGTATGTATGTAAGTATGTATGTAAGTATGTATGTAAGTATGTATGTAAGTATGTATGTAAGTATGTATGTAAGTATGTATGTAAGTATGTATGTAAGTATGTATGTAAGTATGTATGTAAGTATGTATGTAAGTATGTATGTAAGTATGTATGTAAGTATGTATGTAAGTATGTATGTAAGTATGTATGTAAGTATGTATGTAAGTATGTATGTAAGTATGTATGTAAGTATGTATGTAAGTATGTATGTAAGTATGTATGTAAGTATGTATGTAAGTATGTATGTAAGTATGTATGTAAGTATGTATGTAAGTATGTATGTAAGTATGTATGTAAGTATGTATGTAAGTATGTATGTAAGTATGTATGTAAGTATGTATGTAAGTATGTATGTAAGTATGTATGTAAGTATGTATGTAAGTATGTATGTAAGTATGTATGTAAGTATGTATGTAAGTATGTATGTAAGTATGTATGTAAGTATGTATGTAAGTATGTATGTAAGTATGTATGTAAGTATGTATGTAAGTATGTATGTAAGTATGTATGTAAGTATGTATGTAAGTATGTATGTAAGTATGTATGTAAGTATGTATGTAAGTATGTATGTAAGTATGTATGTAAGTATGTATGTAAGTATGTATGTAAGTATGTATGTAAGTATGTATGTAAGTATGTATGTAAGTATGTATGTAAGTATGTATGTAAGTATGTATGTAAGTATGTATGTAAGTATGTATGTAAGTATGTATGTAAGTATGTATGTAAGTATGTATGTAAGTATGTATGTAAGTATGTATGTAAGTATGTATGTAAGTATGTATGTAAGTATGTATGTAAGTATGTATGTAAGTATGTATGTAAGTATGTATGTAAGTATGTATGTAAGTATGTATGTAAGTATGTATGTAAGTATGTATGTAAGTATGTATGTAAGTATGTATGTAAGTATGTATGTAAGTATGTATGTAAGTATGTATGTAAGTATGTATGTAAGTATGTATGTAAGTATGTATGTAAGTATGTATGTAAGTATGTATGTAAGTATGTATGTAAGTATGTATGTAAGTATGTATGTAAGTATGTATGTAAGTATGTATGTAAGTATGTATGTAAGTATGTATGTAAGTATGTATGTAAGTATGTATGTAAGTATGTATGTAAGTATGTATGTAAGTATGTATGTAAGTATGTATGTAAGTATGTATGTAAGTATGTATGTAAGTATGTATGTAAGTATGTATGTAAGTATGTATGTAAGTATGTATGTAAGTATGTATGTAAGTATGTATGTAAGTATGTATGTAAGTATGTATGTAAGTATGTATGTAAGTATGTATGTAAGTATGTATGTAAGTATGTATGTAAGTATGTATGTAAGTATGTATGTAAGTATGTATGTAAGTGGGATCGCGCTAGAGGCTAAACGGCTGAACCGATTTTGACAAAAAAGTTGTCGTTGAATTGCTACTGATCTCTAAGTTGCTATAGGCTATATATATACGGGGGTCCAAGATCTAATGGACACCTAATAAGTGTTGACAGTTAACTGTTTCGTCCTTATGGGACTCCTCATAATACTGCTTGGTCAATGTGACACTCTTGCGAAGTTAACTAGACGGTTTTGTCTCTAATCCTATGTAAATAGTTAGAAAACTGTCGCATCTACCGAGATACGAGAGAAACCAGAACAATAGCAGGCGAAAATATACTACTATACATATCGATCAATAAAAAAATCGATTACAAGGAAAAAGAAATAAACTAATCCGTGACCTATGACAGCTCTTCTGCCTTTCAGATCAGATCAACGCTTGCGTTTTTACCCGCCATTAGACACGTGATTTTTTAAATTATTTTGTCCTATACTAAAGTGCATAGTGTAGGTGCAATACTACATATACTACGTCACCAAAGTTCCTTTTAATCCCTGGCTTTGTAACGTACTATTTATAACGTTTTTCTTATTCTAAGAATATATTTGTACCTTTAACCGAGCATTTCCTGCCGGAAAATCTACTGCAACGTCTACGATTATTGCTTCGGTGAGTTCAATTGAAATACTCTCTAAAAAGGGGTGAGTGAGTCTGTGGGGAGATCAAAAAGGTTAGGGGTGACGAATTATATGTTGCTTTTGGGAATAATGATGAATTTACAACAAAACGATAAAAATTGGCGATAACATGGGTACCTATTTAAGATTAATTGAAAAAAATTTAATAAAAATAATCATAACAAAACATTTCATGTAAAAAAAACCAAGTACGCGAAAGTGGTATTCCGTAAAAAGAATTAGATAAAAGTAAAGCCAAGTTCTCCAAATACAAATGTTTTTTAAAACTTTGCTATTCCAGCCAAACTTCTTTATGTTCAATTAAGCACTGTGCCTAATAGTCATTTGCAGCCTTAAAGTTTAGAAAAACATATCGAAACTAGTAAGAACCTTTTATTTTTCAATTTATATTGGAGAACTTGGCTTTACTTTTATTTCAATTCTTTTTACGGAATACCACTTTCGCGTACTTAGCTTTTTTTACATAGAATGTTTTTGTTATGATTTTACTCCTTTTTTAAAGGATTTGGATAATATTTAAGTTTTAAAGTAGAAAAATAGGCGGAATATTGTTCAAACCTTTTGCAATGCCTTATTAAAAATATTAAGTTTTTATTTTTTCCTATGGTTATATCATAGTTCCTATCAGCCTTCCAAACCTCAGTTCTCTAGCGTTTCTGGAAGTGGACAATGTTACTTTTACATAACTTTACATTTAGAGAAGAGGGAAGTTAATTAAAATTTGGGGTTTTTAATTTTCTTTTATAGTTTTATCATAGTTTCTATTGGCCTTTTAAATTTCAGTTCTCTAGCGTTTCTGGAAGTGGGCAATGTTACTTTTATATAACTTTACATTTATAGGGGAAGGAAGCAATTTACAAGTTTATTTTTTCCTGTAGATTTATCATATTTCCTATCAGTCTGCCAAAGCTCAGCTCCCTAGTGCTTCTGGAAGTGGGTAATGTTACTTTTACATTACTTTACATGTATAGGCGAGGGGAGTAAATTGGAATTTTGAGGTTTTTTGATTTCTTTCAAGGGTTTGGTCATAATTCCTATCAGTGTGTGTTGTAGCATGTCTGGAAGTACAGTAGAATTTTGATGATGTATACATGAGTGAGTAGGTGAGTGAGTGAGTGAGTGGCAATTTCGACGTTTTTTGAAATTTCGTAACTACTTTACTACTTTATGAAAGTCCATGAAACTTGGAGGGATTGTTAACTTAATAAAGATCTATGACTGTTCTTTTTCTCACCAGGATATTTTTTATTTCATCAAAATCGGGTTAGTAGTAATGAGTTTATAAGAAAATAAATGCAGACATGATTGGAAAGGCAATCGTATAATATTTAAAACATAGGTTGAAAGAAAAATATTTTTTTTTAGAACCACTGAACAGATTTTGCTGGTTCGTACCTTGTTGTGCGTGGCAAAAATGCAGCTTTTTTACTAATTTAAAAAAATAATTAGAACATGTTAACAACACAAGAATAAACGAGCATCTTTGAAGGGTACATTTTGATTTCGTCCGCCATCTTGGGTTTAAAGATGGCGGACAAAGATATATATTTGGTCAAAATTCTAATCAATTCTCTGCCAAGTATAGTTTGTCCCATTAAAATCGACTGTATAGTTCAAAAGTTATAATGAAAAAAAATTGACCGGTTTTTTCTGGCCCAGGAAAAAGCCTTAATTCATTTACATTATGATTATCAAACAAAATTGTAATTTTTGTTTAATTAATTTCAGTAATTTCAATTACCATAGCTTCTGTCACAACAGCACTTTAAATGATTTACAGCAGTAATCAAAATAAGAATCGCTACGATCCCTGTGCTGTGCATGTCCACCCATATAAAGAGTCGCCACATATTTCAGGGGTTGTCTCTGCTACTTTTGACTTAATAATGATCATCCCTTTGTGTGGGTGAGGCCATCACCCCAATTTAAATAGAGAGCAATAAACAGATTGGGTCAGAGATTAGGTAATTAAAGGATAAAGAGCCTGAATCTATATTATCTATATATTATAGAATAGAATAGAATAGAATTTTATTTTTCGTTCTCATTTTACATAATATGTATACCTATAAGGTTGTCATCTTACAGCTCTAACACATTGAAAGGAAAACAGAATTATATTAGGTATTTATCACAGTTCGATATCACAGATTTTCTACATTAATCTTTTGTCATCTCTAAAAAAATCATCTAAGCTATAATAGGCCCTCAGTTTAAGAAATTTTTTTATCTTGTTTTGAATTTGTCTAGGTGGCAGTTCTCTTACAGTTAGTGGAAGGGTATTCCCAATTTTTAGGATATTGTGAGAAATATTTTTTTGAATGTAGCTATAGTTAGCTTTTTCAGCTTTAAGGTTGTCTTTAAATCTGGTATTGTATGAATGAGAAGTTTGGTTTTTCTCAAAGAGATCATAGTTTTTTGTGACAAAGTTTACACATTCCAGTATATATGAAAGACTGTGTGGATTTTTAATTTTATAAAATTTTGTTTACAACTATCTGTGTTCTTTAGATTCAGCAGCACCCTGATGCATTTTTTTTTGTATTTTTAGGATTGTTAGTGCCTCTGTTGAGTTACCCCAAAATATAATCCCATACCTTATACGAGATTGCACATATGCATGAATTTTCCCTCCGTCACACTGCACACACAAAATTTCATCATTTTTTGGTCTGAACTCAATTAGCTGGGTCTTGTTAATATTCATTTTGAGGTTGTTTGCTGCTTATCCTACTACTTATCCAGATCAGTTAAGGTAGTTACTACTTCTCTTTTTATTCTATCACGACTCTCCTCACTGATCAAGACGTTGTTGTCATCTGCGAACGTGAACACCTCGTTGTTTATGACGCTTTCGACTTCGTTTGTGTACACAATGTAAAGGAGAGAACCCAGGATCGACCCTTGAGGCACACCTTTTTTTATTATTTTAAAATCTGACTTAAAATTTGTACCGTCCATTGATGTTTCTTCAATAAGAGTTATTATAATAGTTATTATTATTATTAAAGAAAAATGATAAAGGAGAATAAAAGAAACAGCCAAAAAATAAAAGGCCCCGGGGACCGCCCCCCCCCAAGCCTCAGATTTTTTTACATATTTTGCATATATTTCATGAAAAAATACAAAAAATATCTTAAAATTCGACATCATAAGGGATCGGGCCCCCCAAGCGGTCTCGGGTCCCCCCAAGACATATTCCTGGGTGCGCCACTGGATGAAGATATCACGATCAGAATAAACTAAGAGAAAATGGAACAAGTACCTAGAGGAATATATATACCTGGGACAAATTATTAAACTAAAAAAAGAAAACCAAACAGCTGAAATCAAGAGACGAATGAGATTGGCCTGGGCGGCATTCGGTAAATTAAGCTGCATTTTAAAAAATAAAAAATATCCTCAGGGTCTCAAAACGAAAGTGTATAACCAATGTATCCTTCCTGTACTTACGTATGGATCCCAGACCTGGACACATACAAAATCAAACATGGATAATGTAACAAAAGCCCAAAGATCATTGGAAAGGCAAATGTTACATGTAAAGCTAAAAGGTAGAAATAGGAATGAATGGATAAGAAATAAAACAAAAGTAAGGGATGTCAGAGGAGAAGTTGCAAAATTAAAATGGAAATTTATCGGCCATAATATCAGACAGAAAGACGATCGATGGAACAAATGTATTGTAAACTGGTGACCTTGAGAAATTAAAAGAAGACCCCGAATGAGATGCGCGGACGATTTGAAGAAACATGCGGGAATTATATGGATGAACACGGTGACAGACAGGGAAGAGTGGAAGATATTGGGGAAAGCCTATGTCCAAAGATGGATTGAAGAAGGCTAAATAAATAGATAGGTAGAAAACTTATTTTCTGAATTGAAATGCATTCGGTAAAGTGGTGTTTCCTGCACGCTTATAAAACAAAATGCTTTGCAGCTTGTAAGGTACGTATCAAAAATACTCGGCTTGTTCCATCGCAAGATTTTCAAATTTCACGTCCCATCCGCAGAGAGAGATCATTTGTTCCTGTCAACGAAAAAAAAAACTCCGCAAGTCAGAGACGACACGACAGAAAAAAATTGCAGCAATGTTTCACAATCTTTATATTACAAACCGGCACCCTTGACTCAGAAAGCAGGAAGGATAGTTATGTTGGGATAAGTAGAGTCACTCACATTATAATAGAGTAAATTTGTAGGGTATTTTAAGAAAAAGCTGCAAACAGGGTATATTTTTTATATTATGGCATGGTTGTCCCCGAGGGGTGAACAGCTGTCACAATCGGTGTACACATTTCTCACAATCTGTTCACAATCCTTCACAATCTTTACACAATCCCTCCCAATCACCCACAATCTGTCACAATCTCTCATAATCTCTTACAATCTCTCACAATCCTTCACAATCCTTCACAATCCCTCACAATCTTACCACAATCCCTCACAATCTTAGCAAAAGATCATGGATTTTCACAATGGGCGTACACATTTTGGGGTTAGCTGGTCACCCCTCGGTTATGAAGTAGCAGGGCCGGTAACGGTAAATTAAGAGGGCGGCCCAGGAAACTGTAGACATGATGACCTTTTTTTGTTTTTTTTTGGTCGCCAGAATTTTTGATGGGACGGCCCCCCCTTCCGGTACGCAGGTCCGCTACACCGCTGCACAGTCCTCCGCAATCCCTCACAATCTTTCACAATCTTGCCACAATCCCTCACAATCTTTCCACAATCCCTCACAATCTTTCCACAATCTTAGCAAAAGATTGTGGATTTTAACAATCGGTGTACACATTTTGGGTTAGCTGTTCACCCCTCGGTTGTCCCTTACATTCAAAGCTAAATTTTTATTCAAGGATCCCCGATTTTCCGGCTTTAGAATCCAAGATGGCGGCTGCCAAAGTTAGGAAAAATTATGAGTTTCCTGTTTTAGGAGAAATGAAATTAATTTTGATGGATTTACTTTAACTGGGACCTACTCAATTTAAAACTATAGAAAAATTTGACACCTGTCATCTCAAAACAAAATAGCGGCCCTATTTCGAAAAATTAGATTTTCTTCGATATTTCCTTTAATTTTTAGGCAATATTTATTTTTGGTGCCTACTATTAAAGCTATTAATTAGCTTATTAAACTTCCTGACAAAAAAATTAGGTTTCCTAGTCGACACAAAGATGGTGCATAATATGTCAAAAATAAAAGAGACCTGTATAAGTAATAGACCAAGATCAATTTTCACAAAAAAATACTTATTTATAAAAACGTACTTACAATTTGACATTAAACATTCAAGATGACGGCCGAGGTAGATAAAAAAGTTATTTTTTCATTCTGGTTTGACAGAACTGGTGTTGCCGTGTAGTATATCAATTTATACTAATAGCGAATTCTTTTGAGAAAGTTAGTGGGCCACTCGCCAAAAAATGTTTGTTCTTTGTAGGCAAAAATTGAAAAAAAATATTTTGCTCATATATGTGTTTAATTAAAATACCGTTATCAAGTGTAAACTGTTTACACTTGATAACGGTTAGAGATACTTAATAACCGAAACGTCGTGTTTTAAAATAAATAAAGACAATGGAAGTCCGAAATTTTATTTCTACACAATCAATATCTACGAGCGAGTGAGGGGGCGGCAACCCCCCCCCCCCACGCGCCCTCCCAAGTTTGAGGGGACGTTTAGGGAACGTTTAAAGTGTCCAACCCTATTTACTGACTACTATTAGTCGATTCCTGTAACTTTGCCACATTTATTATACCTACCTACTATGTCCTAAACCTTCAAGACACTTTTCCTGTATATTTTCTCGTAAGGGTGGAAAAATGCGATTTGTAATAGAAACTGCTCAGCGTCTGCTTTTGAATAATTTAAATATGGTGATTTCTAGCTGGAGAGCGATATATCTCAGTTACAGCTAAAATTGGTTTTTTTGTTGCTCAATATAAAGTTTACGATAATTCCTCCATAAAAAGCAGGAAAAAAAAGGTAACCAGAAGCGAGACACCAACTACAGTACCTATTTCCTCCTGGTTTAGATATAGGTTGGCCACCAAAAAACTAAGTTTCAGTAAACCGAATTTTTTTGACTGCTTAAAAAACCTATAAATATCAGTTTGTGTTTTATTCCACAATTTTTAGGTACTGCCTTGCTTAGCAAGGTTAGATATTTGAATTTTACTTGAAATGAAGTAAATTGCGTTGGAATGTTTAAAAAAAACATATTAGGTACCTTTTAGGACGAAAGAAAAATTGTAAACTATTTCTTTATTACTTTGATTGTAGTTGTAGGATTTTTACCTTCGTGGCCCGCGCAGCAGAGAAGGTATTAGTTTCGACGAAAAAATTTTTTTTGAGATAACGTCGAAAATGTGTTATTTGGGTGTATTTTGACCTATCCTAGCAATATTGTCATGATGTCTGTGTGTGTGTATGTATATCTGTCCGTAACACGATAGCTCCTAAACCGATAAACCGATATGGATGAAATTTTCAGATAAAATACAGCTCGACACTGCATTATCTGATTAGGTTTTGGTTAAAATTCATTGGTGCTAATGACTTACTTACTTATTTTTAACCTGAGCGTCGCATCAATATGCGGCTTTTGGAATGTAGTAGGGTAAATGCGGGAGAGTTGCCGCACTTTTTTAAAAATAGCTGTAACATCTGTAAGTCTTGAGATTTTTGCGTTATACTTTATTAAAATCCAAAAATAAAAAATATATGTAAGAAAACATGAACATAGCAACATTTTTTTTTTTTAAATTAAAGTCGGCATCTCTCCCACACTGCTGGGGGAGATGCCGCGTGAAAATATGAGAGATGTCGCTGTAACCGTTTCTCTAAAAGACCTCTAATTTTCATTTTCTTTCCTTAATTTGAGTCCGGAACATTCACCATACATTTTGCAAGTGAGATGCAGCCATTTTAAGCATTTAATATATTGTAATCAATTCACTTTTTTAGTTGTAGTTGCGTAAACTGCGAAGCAATTCACGCAGCGTTCCTGGTTTTCATTTTTCTTTTTGGCTAGAGGTTCATCATCGCTGCGGCGACTGTCCTTTTTGTTGGGGGAGATGCCGCACCTGATTATCAAGGTCACAGATTTAAAACGCAACAAAATACGGCATGGCACCGGTAAACATAACCCCCAAATACTGAAGAAAACAAACGAATGTGAAAAAAAACTACCACATTGCAAAGAACCACACTTATTAGGACAGTACTTAAAATTTTGCTAAGAAAATTTTACCTTACCATCGTAAATTCAAGGATTGCAAGCGATATTTTAAAAAACAAACATGTCCGATGTTATAACCGTTCACTAAATGATGAACTCTGAATGTGGGCATACTTGGTTGCCTATGTTATAGCATAGGCAACTCTCCCGCATTTACCGTAGCCCACATTTTTCTCAAAAATTTGTGTTATAAACAAAAACTTCGTAGCGGCTTTCGTTTCGGAGATATTTACAAAAAACTGTTCAGAGTTGATATAGCATGGAGATTACTTGGAGTGTGCAAATGGGCTAGGAAGGTATCAGATCCATCATAAATCCATTTCTTTACATTAGTAGACAAAGGTAAATAAACAATATGGTAATTATTATGATTTGTTTAAAGCAAAAATCTAATTTTGCCTGTAGTGGCTAATAGAAAACTATCAAAATGTTAAAAAAACTTACAAGATATACGACAATATTTAGTTTTTTTTGAAAAATAATTTTTAATGCTGCAACGAGTTTTTGGCGTCTATTTTGTTTGAAAAATGCCGATAAGGCAGTGCAAAACGCTAATATTTTTTTTACATAACGAGGAAAATTTAGTGGCATAAGGGCAAGGGATAAATAAGAAAAATAAGACAATAAAAAGATTTTACATCAGGCTGGATTTGAACCAGCGACCTTTCGCTAACCAGGCAAACACTCTTCCATCTGAGCTACCGAGGCACTGATTCAAAACACGCCTATTCGGAAACCGTTCCCTTGTCCTTTTCACAAAATTTTCCTCGTTATCAATGTTTACACGACTTTTAAGTTATATAATCAGAGTCGTTATATAAATTTATATGTAGGGCGCTAAGGTCCTTAAATTACGTAACGCTCTAGGGAGGGAGGGGCGGTTTGACCTTGCGTCACGCTTAATGTTTTTTTAATGTGTTTTTCTTAAAAATGCATTACGAGGGGGGGGAGCGGGGGGTCAAAAATCCTGAATTTTTGCGTTACGTAATTTAACGGCGTTCCCTAAGACTAACCTTTGTATTTTTTCTACTTTTGATAAACATTTTTTGCGCCTAAAACTAAAACGATGTTTTGCAAAGTTAGAAGTGATAGGAATACGATAGGTATTGACATACTAAACGTATTTACTTGATGAATTTAGAAGGGAAAGGGGTAAGAAGTAAAGTTTTTCTGCTGAAAACGCAAAATTTTTGCGGGGGTATGTAAGTATCCTATTTCTTAACAAAATTGTACTTTTAGTAACATTCAAAATGATGTAGTTTGCCTGAATTTATCAAGGGCGGATCTAGAGGTGCTTCTCGGGGACGGGCACTTTAGGTGATATTCTCTGTTGGGAAAAAACGGTATTTATTTTATTAAACAGCATTTTATTGAATTAGTCAGTGGTTGTAATTTCGATGATAATAACAATAGACACTCATGCGCCGCAGGCAAAAAATTTAGAAGTTTTATTAGCAAAAACATTACTTTTTACTTATTTTTTGTACATTCAAAAAATTCTCGGGGGGGGCAAGTGCCCCTAGTGCCCCCCCCCTGGATCCGCCACTGGAATTTATAGATTAACACTGCAAAAATTTTCGCCCACAGAGTCAAAAAATCTTGCAATTGAAAACACTGGAAAATTACTTATTTGACACTTCAGGCCATCTTTTATGATCTGTAAGTCTTATCTATAGTTTTTCATGAATTCAAAAGTCAATAAAAGTGTGTACCTAAAAGTTCTTACGTATATCGATTTTTAAATTGTAGGATTTCTCTAGTACAATTTTACTCATCGATCCGTGTCCTGCTATTTTATCCATCGAACCGCATCCTGCTCTAAAGTATATCGATTATACGACTCTATCTTCCCTTCATTGATCGATACCGAAAAACATTATAAATTAAAAAATTTTCATTGGTGTCAACTAGTTCGCCGATAATACAGTGATCTTTAACTCTTTTATATAGTTTGAGCAAAAACAACGATCTTTAAATGTTTTATAAAAAATATTCGCCAATGACAAAATCTATTTCGCTCTATACATATTTTTCCGTTCATATATTTTTTGTAAAAATTTAATTTAGAATCATTTTTAAGGATTATAATTTTTTTCGTTGATGCCAAGTTTTGGTTAATAATAATTTTTTGGGATTTCTGGAAATAAAAATTATTAACTTTATTTCTTTCTATGTTTTTTATTTTTTAGCAGTTTGTCATATTTTGTATATTAGAGATTTCGATTTTTTAAGAATTTGTATTCAATTTGTTGTTTTTGAACTTTATGTTCATGGCTCAACATTGGCGTAGCTAGCCTTGCTTTTCAGAGGGGGCCGTGGCCCCGGTCTATCTTGAACAAAAAGCAAACATAGGTTTTAAAGAGTCGTGCAAAGTGTGCAATGAATAAAAAAAAATACGCGCATTAAATGTTCTAATATTTTAATATAACAAATTTAATAATACATTTACCAACTTATTTATATGTATACACAGCAATTCTACAAAGAAAGTTTTCTACGTCGCTGACTGAAAGCGTCTACCACACTGTCTAAGTCGACCTCAACATCTTTTTCTATGAATAACAATGGCAAACCTGAGTGCTCTCTTGAGTGTTGTTCTAAGCCAATTAAAAACTCTCCTCATGGCAGAGAAAGACCTCTCGCAAGTTGCACTTGAAATTGGAAGAATACTCGCAACTTTAAAAAGTTGGTAGAGGTTTGGATAGGCATTGGCGTAGCTAGGGGGGGGAAGGGGGGGCCTGTCATTTCTGCTCTTAGAGCAGAAGTATTAATATTAAAAATTTCCCGGTATTGCTCGACGAATTTATTCCATTTAACGACGTGGGAAAACTTAATATGAAAATGGTTATGAAATTGTCACCAAAATCGGAAAATTTTCATAAGACACTAAACGCTAACCTCAAAAAAACTAACAAGATTATTATATTTATTTTAGAAAAACAGTTTAAAAAGGTCTTTTATAACCTTACGACATCTACAACCCGATTTCGGAAACAGAGGGGCAAAGGTCGCTGTCTTTATTAAATGCGAAATTTAATTTACACTTCTATATTTTACAAGATGTCGCCAATATGTATGAATTATTCAATATGCATAATTATGTTTAAATTTAAAAAATATTTTCGGGAAATTGCATAAGTGCAGAAAAGTTACCGATAATTTAAAGAGAAAAAGCCTAATTCTGCAAGACAAGGGCTTTTTCCTGAAATGTAAACATTATCTGAATGATTTTAAATTTTAAAGCACCTATTTTATTTGAATATTTCCCGAATAATAATAGAAAAGTATGTATTTTCAGCGTCATGTTCTTTTACTAGTAGTCGGTAGGGGAGGCCTAAAATATCTTAGGGGGGCCTGAGGGACTTCAGACTTCTTCTACGCCAATGTGGCTCAAAAAACCCAGGATTTGAAAATATAATAAATGACGATAGAGTATTTTGTTTAAAATATGAGACTTCTTGACAAAATTTGACATTTGCGAGAGACCGTTTTTGCAAATAAATGTAAAGGTTTTTAAAATTATTTAATTAGGTATTTACCCCCCCTCGAAATCCCTTCCGAAGTAAATTCCTGGGTACGCCACTGATATGGGTACTATTAGTACCATCAATGGCAAGGCCCATAATTAGAGTATGGTACCATGCATCCATTATATATGTTTTTTACTGCTACTGCATTGCCATTTTATTCCTGTATACTATCTTTAGAACAAACCGAACAAGAAGAAAGAAGATTATCCGAAAGAAGAAAGGCTTTCGGTATGCCAACTGATTTTATATGTTTCTTCAGTTTCTTTAGTTTAGTTTACGGGTTATCTTATCTGAATACGGATGATTCATTTAATAAAATCAGTGCGGTTACTATGCTACTAACATTTCAGATTTTTTTTCTAAGAGATTATCGATTAGGTGTTAATTTTTGTGTTAATGTTTGTGTCTATATTTGATGGGAGAATTAACAACTCTATCATTATGTATGTATATAAACAGGGTGGGCCATTAAAAAATTACAATGGCCTTGTTTTTTAAATGCCCTAAATTTTGCAGGGATATCTTAAGTCCACGCGGCTCCATGTTCGTCGAAATGTTCAGGTGTGGACGCGGCTTTAATCTTCGTAGAGACCTGAGCATTTCGACGAACATTGAGCCGAGCAAGGAGCCGAGCGGCGAACAAAACCGCGAATCGGCTTATTTTATTTCGCCGAGCAAAACATTGAGCAAAGCGTTTCTGCTGTTTCCACAAATGTTCTCAGTTTTTTCCTTCAAAATTCAGAGGCCTGTTAGCCGTTTTAATTTCCCGTCTAAACCTACGAACCCATTCGCGCCAATTATCCTCGATTTCTGGGTAAAAACCCATTTTCTTCTATGGTAAAAACCGACAAGCGATGGGGGGAACTCGGAAAATGTTCGCCGAACTGCTTGCGAGCACTTTCGTGGCCCCGTCCAAACCAGTGTTCAGTTCGCCGCTCGGCTCGTTGCTTGACTTAATTTTCGTCAAAATGTTCAAGTCCGTACGAGACTTTACGATGGCAAAAACTGTCGTCCTGGAAAACTTAATTGACGTGTTTTGAGGGTTTTCAAAATACCCTGAGTATTTTAAAAACAGAGCTATTGTAAATTTTCAACTTTTAATGTCTTGAAAAATTAGGTAAAAAATAAACTTACCTACCCTTTTAAAAATCAGGTCGCTGATTATTATTTTTAACTTAATTTAAAAAAATCAAAATGGCGGTTCCACAATGGCGCACTTTCTTATTTATAAACCAATTTGCCTCAAACTTGAAGCATCAAATACAATTTTTGATTTAAATTTTAAAACCTGAAAATGGCGGATTCCTCGGGGCCTAGCCCCCCCCCCAAACTTAAGATTTTTTTATATATTTTTACATATTTCATGAATAAAAAGATTAAAAAGTATAAAATTGGCCATCATGAGGCTTCGCCCTCCCCCCCAGAAAAATCAGCTCCCCCCCAATTTTGCGACAAATCGGTTTATAAACAAGAAAGTGCGCCATTATGGAACTGCCATTTTGATTTTTTTTAATTTTAGTTAAAAATAATAATCAGCGACCTGAAAGATCTCAAAGTTCCGAGTTTGATGCAAATCGGTTCATAAATGGGAAAATTCGCCATTTTGAATCCACCATTTTCATTTTTTTAAATTTACCTAAGTCAAAAATTGTATTAAGTTACCTTAAACGCCACGATGTTTCAAGTTTGAGGCAAATCGGTTCATAAATAGGAAAATCCGCCATTTTATTTATTTCTCTAATAAAAACATGTTAAATTGTATTTTACTAACCACCAAATAACTAGTTGGAAAAGTTTGAAAAAGTTATGATCAAACAAATAAACAAATATATTATATGAAGTTAAGCTAAATAAAACTGTTTAAACAATTGCCAATGGTAATATCATAAAACAAAAAACTCGCGGCGAATTGTCCCCGCGGCGAATCGGCCGGCGGCGAATTGTCCCGCGGCGAATCGGCCGCGGCGAATCAGCTGTGGCGAATCGGCCGCGGCGAATGGTCCCATCCCCTTCTACCGATTATAAAACACCACTTTGAAATGAAATTTTATGATTTCACCAGTTTTAAATCCCAAGAAATTGACCTTCAAGATAAGCAACATTTTTTAAAGCTCGGAATAAAGTTTTCTTTTAAATTTTTTCTAAATAAAATGTTTTGCCTCCTGATGTTGCCATTTTTATTTTGGAAAAAATAATATATAGGTAAGTTAGATATTCCTACTAAGAAAATATCTATGTGTGTTTAATAATTTACCACTTATCGCAAACACCAATAATAATAATATAATAACTCAAATAATATTTATCAGTTGCAGTGAACGAAAACAGCTTCGATTAGTCCAACAGAAAAATACACAACGACGGATTATTTCAAATTTTAAAATGTTTTTAATTATTCATAGCAAACGTTTTCCGTTCAGTTATTTTAAAATAACTCTAAAAACTAATTTTTTTACATGATTTGTGTGCGTATTTGGGTCAGAATTTGGCACACATGATGCATCCTACTCGTAGCTACTTCCAATAAATCTGGATGCTGCAAAAAGATTGAAAAAGGAACGATAGGAAATACTTAATGTGACTTTTGGCCCGACTCCAGGGTCGATATTTTGAGGTAAACAAGCCGTTTACCAGTTTTCAGATTTAAGCAGTGGCAAACGCAGAAATCAATCGTGAGGGGAGCTAGAGCGCGGATCGATATGCAGAGATAGATTCTGGAGGGGGCTGGAGGTTTGTTAAAAAATGTGATTTTTTCTCTAGAGTAAAGTACCTTTCTTTTTGACAATATCGAAAATTGGTATAAAGAAAAGATGTCTAGAATTAAAAATAGCTTTCAAATATTCAACATTGTTTATTTACATTATTATTATTTGCATCCTAGATTAATTATGCATTAATGTGCAAACTTAAATTTCCAACGTAATCGCAGAGAAAATGTAGAAAAAAATATTTTTTTAATGTAAATAAACAATGTTGAATATTTGAAAGCTATTTTTAATTCTAAACATCTTTTCTTTATAACAATTTTCGATATTGTCAAAAAGAAACGTACTTTACTCTGGAGCAAAAATCACATTTTTTGACAAACCTCGTAATATGACTAAAAGAATTTAACATCTGATGGTTGCATTTTAGGTTTTGGACCATGCAGAACTTTTTATGAAGAATAACTTTTTTTCGTAAAGCTAATAATAAAAAAGTTTCCCATATGCCGCCAACTTACGTGGACACACTGTATATTATAGGTACACAGAAAAAAACGACTTGGAAACAATTTAAACAAATTTTTTTATTAAGCACCCTTACAATGATACTCAATTAGTTGTTAAATATGATGTTCTATCTACTAATGCATGGGAGTAGTAGTTTTTATTAAGTACCCTTAGTAGTTTTTATTAAGTACCCTTAGTAGTTTTTATTAAGTACCCTTACAATGATACTCAATTAGTTGTTAAATATGATGTTCTATCTACTAATGCATGGCAAGAAGGGGTCTCGGGGCCGGTGTGTCCCCTCAAGCATACATTTTTGAAAAGCATTTTTGACATATTTCTTGGATAAAAAAATAAAATATCATAAAATACGGCGTTATAGTGCCCCCCCCCCCCCCGTGCATAATCCTGGATGCGCTATTGCATTCACATTTATTTTATTACGTGTCCCCTTAATATTCCGTGTGTTTTCTAAACATTCGTAAAAAATTCACACGGTAACTTTTTGCATCATTTTAAAACTTTTTGTCTTTTGTTAAAATTTTCCCTGTCCTAAATTTTTAACTCTAAAACCTCAACGCCCTTTTCAGCCCGGTACCGAGTGTTTTTTAAAAAATTGTCAACAACAAAAAAGTTTTAAAATCAACGGCGTAGGCAAGGGAGGACCTTAGGGGCTAAAGTCCCCCCCCCCCCAGTATGCAAGGAATCACTCCGATTTTTTTAGCAATGTTGTGAAAATGTGAAAACAAATGAATGTATTTTCAAAAATATTTTTATTAAAAAATTAATTCTTTTTATATTAAGCCCATTCAAAGACTGCTAGTAACTTACTAACTTAAAAATCCTGTTATTGTTAAGCCTTTGACAGGACGGAAGAACGATGTATCCATCCTGGGTAGGACGGGCCGGCTAGGTTTGTTAGGCTGGCCAATCAGGTACTTTAAAAAATCTAAAAGAATAAAATTGTAACATATCTTTTTCGTATTATACCTAAAACTTGTAAGGTACCCTTACATGACTCAGTTGTTTTAAAGCATGCACTATTTGAACCACTTTTGAACCCACGACCGTCGACATTTCCTGCTAAATTCTCAACTTTCATTCCTGTGTGCATTTCGATTCTTATCTCCATTCTATCTTTTTTTATTGTTAGCCTGCCAAAAAGAGACGGCGAATGTATCAATTACACTAAGCGGGTATAATGACTGATGAGAATGCAGGTGCTCCGTTTTCAAACGACTTTATCTGAGCAATTAATCGTGATTTGTGGCGGCCATTTTGACACCGGGTTGCCTCGTAAAGGTGATTGAGTAACTTGAAATTTGATGCAGTATAAATTTTTAGGAGAAATCCGAGCTTTACCTATGTATGTATAAGCGACTTGGGGATGGGACAATTCGCCGCGGCCGATTCGCCGCGGGACAATTCGCCACCGGCCAATTCGCCGCGAGATTTTTGGTTTTATGATATTACATAAACACATATAATATATTTGTTTATTATTTTGGTTATAACTTTTTTGTATTGTATTTGTAGTATTTGGTGGTTAGTATACAATTCAACATTTTTTTTATTAAAAAAATAAATAAAATGGTAGATCCAAAATGGCGGATTTTCCCATTTATGAACCGATTTGCATCAAACTCGGAACTTTAAGATCCTTCAGGTCGCTGATTATTATTTTTAACTTAAATTTATAAAAATCAAAATGGCGGATCCAAAATGACGGACTTTCCCATTTATGAACCAATATGCATCATGAACTTTGGGGTGTTTCAGGTCGCTAATTATGATTTCTAACTTAAACTTTAAAAAAATCTAAATGGCGGTTCCACAATGGCGCAGTTTCTTATTTATAAATTTGCCTGAAACTTGAAACATCGCGGCGCCTAAGATAACACAATACAATTTTTGACTCAAATTTAAAAACCTGAAAATGGCGGATTCAAAATGGCGGATGTTCCAATTTATGAGCCAATATGCATCAAATTCTGAACTTTGAGATCTTTCAGGTTGCTGATTATGATTTCTAACTAATAACTTTAAAAAAATCAAAATGGCGGATATCCCATATATGAACCGATTTCCGTGAAACTTGAAATATCGCGGCGCTTAAAGTAACTTAATACATTTTTTTACTTAAATTTAATAACATGAAAATGGCGTTTGTGTTTATTGTTTGCCAGCAGCTGACGACCAGAAAGATCTCAAAGTTCCGAATTTGATGCATATTGGTTCATAAATGGGAAAATCCGCCATTTTGAACACGCCATTTTCAGGTTAATAAATTTAAGTCAAAAATTGTATTATGTTACCTTAACCGCGGCGATGTTTTAAGTAAGTCTAAGGCAAATCGATTTATTAATAAGAAAGTGCACCATTGTGGAACCGCTATTTTGATTTTTTTTAAAGTATAAGTTATTATAATGAGCAACCTGAAACACCCCAAAGTTCGGAATTTGGTGCATATTGGTTCATAAACAGAAAAGTCCGTTATTTTGGATCCGCCATTTTGATTTTTTAAAATTTAGCGACCTGAAAGATCTCAAAGTTCCGAGTTTGATGCCAATCGGTTCATAAATGGGACAATCCGCCATTCTGGAACCGCCACTTTGATTTTTTTAAAGTTTAGTTAGAAATCATAATTTTACTTATTTTTTTAACAAAAAAAATATTGAATTGTATACTAACCAAATACCTAGTTGGAAAAGATTTATAACCAAACGAATATATTATATGAAGTCAAGCTAAATAAAAATGTTTAAACAATTGCCAATGGTAATATCATAAAACAAAAAATCTCACGGCAAATTGTCCCTGCGGCGAATCGGCCGGCGGCAAATTATCCCCTACCCAAGCGACTTACACCCAAACCTAACTTAACTTATATCCAGTCATTATAGTAAATTTAAGGTTGCAAAAGATTCGAAAGTTTTGAAACTTGGCACGACTATAATAATAGGGTTGATGGTCTTTAAAAATTTCGTAATTTTCCATAATAAATCATGTAATTATTTACATAACCAGTGGCGACTTATACAGGGAGGGCAACAGGGCAGTGCCCTTCCAAAACTAGACAACAAATAGTATTTTTATGTGATTTATTTAAAAAACGTTAAATCTTCCCTTGCGACATATCTAGTTCTTTTTATTATCTGTGGTTAACAGTGCGTAAATAATTACAAGCCGGCAACACTGCGCGGGACAAGACTACAATTTCACCCGTTTTTCAGCGGTGTATGGGTGGCTGTTCTCGCGCGGGGGCGGGAAGAATGTTTGTTTTAGTTGACGTCGGCCATCTTCATCGTGCTTTAACGTTCGTTGCCCTTTCTAAATGTAGATCAGCCTTGCCGGTCACGTGTCATTGTTTTTGTTATCGTTTGTTTATAAAATGGAAATAAATACCGTCGATTACATAATTAACTGTGCAAATTTAAATACGTTGACATATGAACTTCGAATACAAATAAAATCTTTAGGGCCACATAGACCGGACCTAAAAATTAACTAAAATTTTAGTGTAAGTAATGCCGAAGGGTGTTTTATAAAAACTTATAATAGAAAATTTAATAAAAAATTATACGATGCTGAAAACTGGTTGTGCGGTTGTGAAAAAAGAAAAATTTTTTTTGCTTTATTTGTCTTGTTATGAACAATCCACGAAGTGATCCTGCGTGCAAAGGGAATGTGTGATGCACTTTAGTGAAAAGTTAAAAAGACACAAAGTAAGTGGTATTCATTTAAATAACCACATAGAATTTTCTGTGCTAGGCAAGACTTATATTAGGTGCCAATTGAATAGTGCCTATAGGCAAAACATTACCGAACATAATGAAAATGTGATAAAAATTAGACATATATTTAGTTAGGTTAATAGACTGTTTAAAATTCTGTGGGATTTTTAAGGTTGCTCTACGGGGCCATAAAAAAGAAAGGCGAATTGATTTTATCTATAAACAAATAAGCTAAAAACTACACCAAGTAGCTGCTTGTTTGGAAAATACTAAAATAAAATTGTTGTCCAGATAATGAGCATAACAGGTGTTTTCTCGGATGTTTTTCTTTAGTCAATTTGTCGTAATTTTCTATTCTCGGCCAGTGGTGGGTTTAATAAAATGACATATGCAAATTGATGCAATTAAGGTCTCGCTAATTTACATGCATCATAAATCAAAAGAGGCGAGCAGTCTATAGCAAAAAGCATTTTATATCAGCGCTTCTTTACAAATAGGTACCTATAATTGTCTCTTCTACAGTTCAAAGAGAAAGAGTGTACTCGACAAAATGGAGAAAATTAGTTTTTAAAATTTTTAGATTCTTAATTTTTTCTGAACAATCGTTTATTTTGTTGATATCTTTCCAAATACTGGAGCACATAAAAGGCCATTTTAAGATGTATCCACATTTCTTGAGGTCATACAGAGGCATAATAACTTTTAGCTTTTTTCTAAAGGCAAAAAAGTGTATTGTCCCATACCGGGAAAAATATCGTATCATAACAAAAACATTTCATGTAAGAAAAAGCCAAGTACGCGAAAATGGTATTCCGTCAAAAGAATTGAGATAAAAGTAAAGTCAAGTTGTCCAATACAAATTTCAAAATGAGAGGTTCTTACTACTTTGGAATTGTTTTTTTTAAACCTAACAAAAACATTTAAAAAAGCCAAGTTCTCCAATACAAATTTTACTCCTTTTTTAAAGGATTTGGATAATATTTAAGATTTAAAGTAGTAAAATATGCGGAATATTGTTCAAAACTTTGGCACAATACCTTATTAAAAATATTGAGGTTTTTTAATTTTTTCCTATGCTTTTATTATAGTTCTCATCAGCCTAAATGTGCCTACAGTGGGCAATGTTACTTTTACATAAATTTATAGGGAAGGGAAGTAAATTAAAATGTTGGTGTTTTTTCATTTTTTCCTATAGCTTTATCATAGTTCCTAACAGTCTTCCAAAGCTCAGCTCTCTAGCGTTTCTGGAAGTGGCCAATGCTACTTTTACATAAGTTTACATGTATAGGGGAGGGGACTAAATTAGAATTTTGGTGTTTTTTGATTTTTTCCAAGGGTTTGGTCAAAATTCCTATCAGTCAACATTCAGCTTTGTAGCATTTCTGGAAGTACAGTAGAATTTTGATGATCTATACATGAGTGAGTGAGTGGCAATTTCGACGTTTTTTGAAATGTCGTAACTACTTTACTACTGTAAGTCTGTAAGTCTATGAAACTTGGAGGGGTTGTTAATTCCATAAAGATCTACGACTGTGCAACGTGTGAGTTTCGTAGCTCATTCCGAAGGAAAGTTTTAGATAGGTGAAATATGGGCTGAAATGTTTCAAGAAAAGATGGTACAGCAGTTTCCACGCGAACTTGGCGGGGCACTACCGTGCCCCCAGATTTTGCAACTTCACCAAGGAAACATGAGGTACGTCCGTATGCCTTACTTTGAAATTTTACAGAAAATTCCTGAAACACAAATTAATATTTCAAACGCAGGGTAAATGCGTGATTGTTCTGTAGCAGTGATGTCCATAAGATCTCAGTGTTCTGTAGCAGAGAACATATAAATATGTTCTCTCACAACAGTTAACTAAGAATGTTGATTTTATTTAATATCAATCAGCAATAAAATCAAAATGAATGGATCCTTGACGGAACTGTTACCTTCCTAGCTAGCCTATTAGCCCATTTCAAGTGAAGCAATGATATGTCAGCCTTAAAAATTGTTTTTTGTAAGCATCTCAGAAACTAAAGCACTTACAAAGTTTTTGGTCATAACAGAAATTGTTGAGCAAAATGCAGTCTTTATAAATAGGTATAAGTATATATATTTTAAACTGCATACTGATAAAATGCTCCGTTAAAAAGTTAGCATTTTTAAATATTTTTCTCAAAATCTAATCAGTTTGTTAGAGTATCAAACACTATTTTACCTGAAAACTTTATGCAAATCGGTCCAGCGGTTTAGGAGCTATCGTGTTACGGACAAAAATAATATACACACACACACACGCACACACACACATCACGACGATGTTGCTAAGATAGGTCAAAATCGAGGGGTGGATCGGTATTTCCTTTTGGTGTACAGGTTAGAGGAAATACCAGGAAATACCTGGGAAGTACTGGGAAATATAATAGGAAATACCGGGAAGTACTTGGGAAATACTAGGAAATACCATTGAAATTTAAGGAAATACTGGGAAATACCGTGGGTATTATATCGTAGGTATTTCCTTTTGGTGTACAAAAATCGGCGATCGAGCCACCCCTCGGTCAAAATACACCCAAATAAAACATTTTCGGCGTTATTTAAAAAAAAATTCGTCGAAACTAATACCTTCTCTAGCCATTGCTACGTGGGCTAGGAAGGTAAAAATAAAATTAAAATATATTATTAATCATGTATATTTAAAATACAATATTTTTTAGTACAGCCCTGTATTCTAACCCGAAATGGCGTCGGTGACATCATATTTTTCTTCACCCTTAGATGAAAACCGCCGACTAGAATTTGTGAGATGGTTGTTATAGAGGGCGCGCGCCCTGGACAATCTATCTATTATATCAAAATTATGAACAAAGTCAAATTTCCCGTCCCAAAAACACTTAATCAAAAAATTTTATGCAAATTTAGTTTGCAAAAAAATCCATAATAAAACAAACATCTTATTATTTAAAAACGTAAATTTTAGAATTCGTGAATTTAAAATTCAAACAAGTTTTCGTGGCTAATCGGGTAAAAAGAAATTTTTGTTTCTCTCATATTTTTCCGTGGGTACCTCGAAAGCTTAACCTCACGGTGATCCAAGATCTGATGGACACCTAATAAGTGTTGACAGTTAACTGTTTCGTTCTTATGGGACTGTTTAGAACACTGCTTGGTCAATGTGGCACCCTTGCGAAGTTAATCAGACCGTTTTGTCTCTCATCCTACGTCTATAGTGAAAAAACCCTCGCAAGAAGCGCCATCTACCGAGATACGAAAGAAACTAGAACAAGATGAAAAGAAAAAGAAACCATCCGTGACCTACGACAGCACTTTTGTCTTTCACGCCGGAGCAACGCAGCTGATTAGCGTTTTTACCCACCTTTAGACGTGAGCGTCAATCAGCGGAATTTTTAAGCCAAGTAATACTAACAAAAGTAAATTTTGGTACCCGTGAATTACAAATCAGACTTGTTTGATTTTTAAATTCAAACTTGTAGTAGGTGTCCATCAGATCTTGGACCTCCGTGAGGTTAAGCTTTCGAACTACCCACGGAAAAGTATAGAAGAAACAAAAACTTATTTTTATTCGATTAGCCCCGAAAACTTTTTGATCTTATTATTTATTTTATTTTTAATTTACCAAAGGAATTTTAATTTTGCTTCTTCTTGGATTTTAACATTATAGATAGATAGGTATATTAGTTTTTTTCGTAGGACTGACCATCAAGACCCACTATCATTCCCAATCACCCATTTGGTAGATAATAGCCCCATTATTACTAGAAAAAGTACCAGTAGTCACGTAAAAAGGAATTCTTGGGCACCGAGGTACCCATTTACTGAAGACCATTTGGCTGCTGCTAGAAGAACATCTGTTTATGGTAAGGACTAGGGAAGTGCATAACGATTTTAATCAAAGGATTAAAATAACCATACAAAAATGTATAATATAGTTTCCATTTACAATAAAAGTAATATCCGAGAAGAGCAAACTGCTCTTTTCGGGTAATAGGGACTTATTGGAATAAAATCTGACCTTATTTTAAAATCGGAAGTATTGTGACAGATTTACATATAAAAAGCAGTTGCTTTCTTTTAAAATTCGGCCTTTGTGTATTTAAGAACCGGATATATTACTGCCTGTTTGAAAGTTTATTTTATTTATTTTGAAATTTGTCTTTGATAAGAATAAAATTTTCAGCTATCAGTTTTCTTTGTAAATCTGAATAAAACCTGTCTTAATAAAGCCGACTCTAAAATAAAGTCGGGTTTTATTCCAATAAGTCCATATTATTACACAAGAAAGATATACCTCCACAAAGGCGTACGCAGTGCGGGGCAGGGAGGGGCAGGGAGGGGCATTTGCCCCTACTAAATGTTGAAAATAATTTAATAATTTCCTAATTTTCAAACAATTCAATCAATAAATCAAGTTAGAACTTTAAACTTATTCCTATCTACATAATATTATACAATAGATACACTTATTCCTAACGATATATTTTGTGAAGGATATAATTCGTTTTTTTCGTGAATTAGGTTTACGCATATACATAATATTCCAATACCCACGGTAACTGCCCATTCATAATGCAAACAAGAGGGCCTTGGGGTCTTTAAGCAAAAAAAAACCTGATTGGTTGCTTTCAAAGATATATGAATATTATTTCCATATAGTACGTATTATTGCAATACCTACGGTACCTTACAATGCAGAATGCAAACATATTTGAAATAGTAATATCAATGGGTATAAGTCTATCCTTTTTGCGGTCCTTAAGATAAAATGTCCTGATTGGTTATATTTTTACGCATTAATATTATTTTATTCTTGTATTCGTTACGTCAAATCATCGGCGTACAGTTGACAAAAACTCTATCTATGTAAATTTGGTATCAGTACGTTTATGGGTTTACGAAGAAAGTATGGTCTAAATATTCCTCTTCTTTATGAAACATATGATGCCTCAAAAATACAAAAGTATTGCTGTGTTTAGAGACAACTTGTTGGGCATCCTTAAACAAGCCCGGATCTGGGCATAAACCTAGGGGGCGGTAATTGTCGACAAAAAAAAATTGTGCAATTCTTATTTTCTAGGGGGGTGGGGGAGTAACTATCCGTTTATTAACTAAAAGTAACCCCCCTAAAATCCGCGCTTGTGTCCCACCATACAGCAACTCGGTGCTTTTGTTTATAAACTATATAGTTTTTTAAATTTTAATTTTCAAGGTTTGGCCATTTTGGTTAAATTTGCTAAATGACATTTTTCCGAATCTACAACCACAGTGTGGTTTTTTCGCATCTCTATGGCTCCATTATACTGCAATATGGTGCTTTTGTTGATAAATTGTATAGTTTGCAAAATATGAATTTTCAAAGTTTTGCCATTTAGGTCAATGGGATTTCAGATCCTAAAATTCGCTAAATGACGTTTTTCCGAATCTCTACTCACAGTGTAGCTTATTGGCATCTCTATGGTCCCATTATACTGTTACTTGGTGCTTTTCTTGATAAATTGTATAGTTTGCAAAATATGAATTTTACCATTTTGGTCATTGAAATTTCAGATCCTAAAATTCGCTAAATAACGTTTTTCCGAATCTTCAATCACAGTGTGGGTTTTTGGCATATACTGCAACTCAGTGCTTTTTTTAGTAAATTGTATAGTTTGTAAAATATGAATTTTCAAAGTTTTAACAATTTGGTCATATGGGATTTCATATCCTAAAATTCGCTAAATGACGTGTTTCCGAATCTTCACTCACAGTGTGGCTTTTTGGAATCTCTATGGCCCCACTATATTGCAACTCGGTGCTTTTGTGAATAAAATGTATGGTTTGTAACATATGAATTTTCAAGGTTTGACCATTTTATGTCTCGACTATACTGCAACTTGGTGCTTTTTTTGATAAACTGTATAGTTTGTAAAATATGAATTTTCAAAATTTTGCCATTTTGGTCTTATGGATTTCCTTATACTAAAAATCGCTAAATGACGTTTTTTGGAATCTCAACTCAATCAGTGGTTTTTTCGTATCTCTATGACGCCACAATACTGCAACTCGGTGCTTTTTTTGATAAACTGTATAGTTTGTAAAATATGAATTTTTAAAATTTTGCAATTTGGATTTCATATCCTAAAATTCGCTAAATAACGTTTTCCGAATCTCTACTCACAGTGTTGTTTCTTGGCATCTCTATGGCCCCACTATACTGCAACTCGGTGCTTTTGTTAATAAATTGTATAGTTTGCAAAATATGAATTTTTAAAGTTTTGCAATTTTGGTCATATGGGATTTCAGATCCTAAAATTCGCTAAATGACGTTTTTCCAAAATTCCACTCACAGTGTGGCTTGTTGGAATCTCTATTGCCCCACAAAACTGCAACTCGGTGGTTTTGTTAGTAAATAGTATAGTTTGTAAAATATGAATTTTCAAAGTTTTGTCATTTTGTTCATATGGGATTTTATATCCTAAAATTCGCTAAATGACGTTTTTCCGAATTTCCACTCACAGTGTGGCTTGTTGGCATCTCTATGACCCCACTATACTGCCACTCGGTGCTTTTGTTAATATATTGTATAATTTGTAAAATATAAATTTTCAAAGTTTTGCCATTTTGGTCATCATATCTTAAAATTCGCTAAAATACGCTAAAATACTCTGCCAATATTTCTTTTTTTTTTTCTTTTTCTGCACGTCGACCCAAGTGCACGTGTTTCACTTCACTCATCCTAAAGTATCGCATTTTTAGTGATTTATTGGCTTGATAATTGTGATTCTCTGAGAACCATACCCTCAGATGGTCTAGCACATTGGTGAGTTGAAAAAATTACTGTAGCTGTTCCACAATACTGTAAATTGGCCCTTTGATGAAATTCCCGCCATAAAATTCCGCGATGTCATCTCGCAGCTGTGGTGTTTGCGACACGTCAACACGCAAGCCATCTCTCTCTTGCGAAGGGGTTTGCAAGAGAAAGTATCACGCAGATTGTTTGCGTATACCAAACGATTCAGTAGCAGTAATACAGAGTGTACCAGGACTAACTTGGAAATGTCCCACGTGCCGTAACCTACCTGCCGAAACTTTTACAGCTAACTTGGAAGGACGTATTGAAGCACAACTCAACTCGGTGAAACAATCAATTGTAGAGGAATTATTTACAAAAATCGATCAAAAGCTCCAGGATGTCAGTCCTCGAACATTCAGCGAACCCAGCTATTCTGACGTTCTTAAGAATCAATTTCGTTCTAATATTATCATCAAACCGAAAGTTACAAATCAGAACAATACGCAAACAAAGAGCGATATTCTCCATAAAATCAAGCCAGACCAAGAAAAAATCGAAATCAATCGTGTAAAGCATATTTCCAACGGAGGCATCGTACTGTCCACCAACCACAATGATGCCCAACGCATGAAAGATCTTTTTAGCCAAAACTTAGCAGACGATTACGAGGTGCGGGAATCAAAATCCGTATCGCCGATGGTCAAGATTGTTGGTCTCTCAGCCGAGTACGACAAAGACGTACTATTACGACACCTAAAAACTCAAAATTTTTTCTTTAATAACTCAGCAGATATAAATATTCTAAAAGTCTGGCCAACCAAAAATAACGCGAGCATTTTCCAGATGGTACTGCAAGTAGATATGGTCACACACAAAAAATTAACTGATAAAAAACGCCTTGTAGTTGGTCTTGATTATTGTATCGTTTATGATTCAACTTCTTTATCACGCTGTTTCAACTGCAACAACTTTGGCCACTCAAAAAAATATTGTCAAAAAGACCCCACCTGCCCCCTCTGCGCTGGGCCACACTTGGTAAACGCGTGTGACAACTCTGCCAATAAATGCTGCGTCAATTGTAAGCATCTTAAAACCAAATTCGACCAAAACATCGAAATAAATCATGCTTGCTGGAATTATAATGCTTGTTACGCTTATAAACAGGCAAACCAAAAATACAAGTCGGAAATTTTTGGGTCCACCATGTAGCAGCCAACCACGCTAGCCCCCTCCTTAGCTGAGTTTACTGTTGATCCCCACAATATTTCACTACAGTCGACTGAGTCTGGTAGGCGCTGTGATATCCTTTCAATTTATTATCAAAACGTACGCGGGCTAAGGACAAAAACAAAAACTATTTTTAATTCCACACTCGCCTGTGAATTTGATATCATAGCGTTGACTGAGACTTGGTTGTACCCGGGTATTCACGATACAGAACTTTTTCATTCGGGGTATTGCATCTTAGATCTGACAGAAACTACGATGAAGTAGAACAAAACTTGGGGGGTGGTGTTTGGTTGGCTGTAAGGGAAAATCTACAGACAACCAACCTGGAAATTGAATTGCCTGTATCAATCCGTGACACAATAGACATAGCTGGAATCAAAGTATCCTTCTCGAACAAACTATCTCTTTATATTTTCCTTGTATATATTCCGCCAGGCAAAATCTCATACATATATGAACAACTTTTTGAATATCTGTCATCCCTGAATTTCCTATATAGTGCTAAAGTAGTCTTTCTCGGAGATTTTAATTACCCTGAATACGTAACCTACATGGAGAGGGATCCTCCTCCCAACAGTAGGTTAACTCACTTGCTGAATTTTATTAATTTTCTTGATTGGCATCAGATTAACACTGTCAAAAATTCTGATAATCGACTGCTTGATCTAGTATTAACATCTTCCTCAAACCTCACTTCCGTGCAGAGATGTCATGACATCCTGCTAAACGAGGACAGGTGCCATCCTTCTTTATTAATTGACTATAAAATGGCCGGTGACAAAAAGTTGAGCAAACTCAAAATTAATGACATCTTTTATAATTTCAAGAGATCTGACCTGAGAAATCTATATGCGAGCTTAGCTGAGATTGACTGGCGTGTTTTGGAAACGGTTGATAACGTCAATGAGGCTGTCGAATTATTTTATTACAAATTATACTCCTGTCTAGACACCTACGTGCCAAAAACATCTAAGCGGCGTAGAAAATATCCTCCCTGGTTTACTTCCCTCATCATACGGTCGATTAAACAAAAACATAAATACTTTCAAAAACACAAAAAAAGTCGCAGCGATAATGATTTACTTAAATTTCGAGAACTTCGTAATAAAATAAAACGCGATACAGAAACATCATACCGCGAGTATTGCGCTAGACTTGAAGCGAACCTGACAACTCAACCTGGAAATTTCTGGCGCCTAATACAATCATTGCAGTCGAATAATGGTCTGCCGCAGTGCATGACAGATCACAATGAATAGAGTACGACGGATCCCCAGCGCATAGCTGATGCATTTGCTGATTACTTTCAGAGTTCATATACACCATCTCAGCAGCGTACCTCAGTACAAAATAATATTTCTTCTAACCTTAACTCAAATTTCATTTCACTTAAAAGCTTCAATGAATCTGAGGTATTGCAAGCACTAAAGACCATGAAACCCAAGGCCATTGTCGGTCCCGACAAAATTCCTGCATTTTTACTGAAAGATTGTGCATACGTCTTTGCTTACCCCTTAACTGTTCTTTTTAACTTATCTTTAAAATTCTGCACATTTCCTGATACTTGGAAAAATTCTAAAATTATACCTGTCCATAAAAAACAAGAAAAAGATCGAATTGTAAATTATCGGCCAATTACCATAATAAACAATTTTTCCAAATGTTTTGAACGCGTTCTCCATACATCGCTTTACTTTCCCCTGAGCAGTCAAATAGATTCCTGTCAACACGGCTTCATGAAACGCAAATCTACCACAACCAATTTAATTACTGTTACACACCTAATAGCTGAATCCTTGGATGCGGGTGCTCAGATTGATATTATTTACACCGATTTTTCTAAGGCCTTTGACAAACTAGACCATAGTATTCTTCTCCGTACACTTGTAACCTTTGGCATCTCTGATGATTTATCTAAGTTTCTTTATTCATACTTAACTGAAAGGCTTCAGTATGTAGAATGCTATGGACAAACCTCCTCTACGATCAAGGCTACTTCCGGAGTTCCTCAAGGCTCTATACTAGGTCCTCTCTTCTTTATAGCTTTTATAAATAGCATAGTTCAGGACATAGAAGTTATTTGCCTATTGTACGCTGATGACTTAAAACTTATCTGTAGAATAAATAACATTGCTGATTGTGAAAAACTTCAAGCTGCTCTAAATAAGGTATATACTTGGTGTCTTGATAACTCTCTCCCTCTCAATCCATCTAAATGCAATGTAGTGTCTTTCACCCTTAGAAAACAGGTAATTCAATTCAATTACTCCATTGATACAACCGTAATACCCAGGAGTCTGGAATTTAAAGATCTCGGAGTAACATTCGATAGTGCTCTATCATTTGTTCCCCACATCCGGGATGTTGTAAAGAAAAGCTACCGAATGCTTGGGTTCATAATACGTAATTCTCAGTACCTAGAAAATATTTCTAGTATAAAATTACTCTATTTTGCTTATGTCAGATCTAAATTGGAATACTCATGCATAGTATGGTCTCCGTATTATGATACTCACATTAATACTATTGAAAAAATTCAACGTAAGTTTCTGAAGTACCTTGTTTTTAAGCTTGATGGTGTGTATCCCGAAATTGGTATTCTGAACCAGGTCCTTTGTGAAAGGTTCAGTATATCTTCGTTGGAGGACCGGCGCAAGTTGGCAGAGTTGCAATTCATTTTCAAATTAATACATAATAAAATCGACTCCCAGGAATTATTGCATAAGATTAATTTTTTAGTACCCAGAACATCAGCACGCACTACTGTTCCGTTTTATCTTCCTTACCAGCGCACCAATATTTGCAAAAATTCTCCAATAATTCGGGCTTGTAACACGTGCAATCAGACTTGCGACAGATGTGACATATTTAATTGCAGTATCTCTACTTTAAAAAATATACGATTTTTATAATTTTTATTTCTGCTCACTCAGTGTAGATGTAGTAAATTTCTTTTATTTTGTACTTCATTTTATCCTTAGTTTCTGTTATTGTTAATCACTGTATTCTTCCCCACTTTGTAATTGGGTTAACTCCTGTTAAGTGGTGTAAATAAAATAAAATAAAATAAAATAAAATAAAATAAAATAAAATAAAATAAAATAAAATAAATGACGTTTTTCCGAATCTTCACTTACAGGGCTTTTTAGCATCTCTATGGCGCCATTATACTGCAACTTGGTGGTTTTGTTAATAAATTGTATAGTTTGCAAAAATATGAATTTTCAAAGTTTTGCCATTTTGATCATTGGGTGTTCAGATCCTAAAATTCGCTAAATGACGTTTTTCCGAATCTTCACTCACAAAGTGGCTTTTTGGCATCTCTATCTCCTTACTATATTGTAACACGAAACAACAGAAAAAAAGACTCTCCATAGATCACCTTGGTAAACAATAAAATGTACTTTTGGATTTTTTTTCAGCCCCGCATGTGCGTGTCCATTTAAAAAAATACTCTGCCAATATATGGGCACCTAAGCTCACACTAAGTACTGTAGTTATAGTGTAAATGTAAGCTAATATAACTAAAAACTGAAATATATTTTATTCAACTCCAGACTCAATTACCTTTCGTTTGATACCACACAAGCCATGTTTTGCCTTAAACTTTAATTTTTAAAATCAACCCCCACCCTTTTTTTAAAAACTAAAATGTATTTTGTTTAACTCCAGACTCATTTACCTTTTGTTTGATATCATACACGCCATATTTTCACTTAAACTCTAATTTATGACATCTACCCCCACCCTTTTTTTTTAACTAACTTAAAATTCATTTTGTTTAACTCCAGACTTAATTACCTTTCGTTTGATATCACACACGCCATATTATCACATAAACTCTCACCCCACCCTTTTATGTGACTTGCGTTCGGTGGATTTCGTTCATTTTTTAATGGGACCACCACGGCCCAAGACTAGGTACCAAATTTCATTTAAATCGGACAAGCGGTTTTTGAGTTATGCGGGTTGGTCGTTACAGACAGACATACAGACAGACAGACAGACAGACATACAGACAGACAGACAGACAGACAGACAGACAGACAGACAGACAGACAGACAGACAGACAAACAGACAGACAGACAGACAGACAGACAGACAGACAGACAGACAGACAGACAGACAGACAGACAGACAGACAGACAGACAGACAGACAGATAGACGGCAAGACAAAATAATCTGAAACGCAAAGATATATAAAAATTTTTGAAATCGGAGCAACTTTTTTTTTCTCGAAAAAATTAGGATCACCATAGCTCACACTACGATAGTATAGTATATGTGTGAGCTAAAATACTCTCCCTAGTAACAGAGAGTAACTAAGCTAGCTCACGCCAGATGATTTTTGTTAAATAAACAAATTATAAGCGCACTTCAAGGTTTAAAAGTGATTTTCCCAGTTTTTTGCAAAACAAAAGAAAAAAGAAATTCCTTCATTAGGCTTGCCTTGGAAAAGAATACGTTTTGCATAGATTTTTATATCAACTTTCTAAGCAATGCAAAAACCCAAAGAAAAGTAGATTTATGAGCATTTAATTAAGTGTCTGAATAATTATGAGTGATTTAAATCTCAGACACGCCATGTAACAAATTGCGAGAACTTACTTCAGAATGTGAAACGTTTTCCGCAGATTTAGTGTCATATTGCTTTAATTACAAACACTTAGGAAGTGCATTCGCAAAACTGGAAGATTTGCATATCAAATTAAAATGACTAGAATCATAGTCTGAGAAATTTTAACACACACTTTACTAAAATACGTATGTTAGTTAAGGGTAAATCCATATCAAATCAACCACGAAAATGGTGATTTTCGGTTGACCATCTCCGATTTTGATGATTTTTGGTACACTTAGTTTCCTTATAAAAAACTTAAAAATTCAAAATTTTAGATTTTTTTGACTTAGTAGTTTTTGTTATGAATTTTTGAAAATTCAAAAAATGGTACATTTGGCTCTTACAGGCACTATCAAAAAGACTAATATCTTGAAAACTGCTGAACCTAGAGACAAGTGTGATGCCTCAATTTAAAGGTACTTCAAAGACCTTTTTAACGATGTATCACACAGCATACTTTTTTATAAAAAAAAGATTCAAAATTTTTGAAAAAAAAATTTTTTGAATACAATAAGGTAAAAAATATCAAAAAATTGAAAAAATCAAAAATACTGTTTTTGAAAAATAAAAAAAATATTTTTTTTTTCAAAAATTTCGATTTTTTTATATAAAAAAGTATACCGAGTGATACATCGTTGGAAAGGTCTTATAAATACCTTTAAATTAAGCTATCACACTTTTCTCTACATTTAGTAGTTTTGAAGATAATACTGTTTACGTAAGTGCCTGTAAGAGCAGAATTGACCATTTCTTCAATTTTCAAAAATTTATAACACAAAAACTAGTGATCCAAAAGATCTAAAATTTTGGATTTCTGAGTTTTTCTAGGGGGGAATAAGTGTACCAAAAACCATCAAAATCGGAGATGGTCAAAACAATTGACGGTTGATTTGATATGGATTTACCCTTAAACTTAAAAAATACAAAGAATATTTGAAAATACCGGTCAGGAGAAGAGTGTCTTACATTTATTAGCAATTTGTGTTTTTTTTTAAATTTAATCCATTCCGTTTATTTCACATTCTTTTCTTCTGGGATCACCGGCGCCGTACTAGGTATTTGTCCCAATTCTCGTTAGCAACCCATATGTCGTCAGTTTTGATTTTCTTTTGCCAATATTAAGAATTGGAACGAAATAAAGAAAAAATAAGCAAGATGCTAAATTTATTTCAGGTTTACCTCAGAAATGGGGTGATCCAGATGATCCACACCTCTATCTCCCGAAATCCTTCAAAAAGATAAATAAATCAGTTAAATCAAAATAACCAAACAAAACCGATTTTGATTTAAATAAAAAGACAATGCTTTGTTTTTATTTGTTAATGCCCTTATTTGGTCATACTCTCTTTCTGACAGAAATTTTGAACCGCTAGCAATTTTAGAAAATACTCCGTAACACCATTCTTCTTTTTTATTTTTTTTAAATCTGTCGGGGTATAGGTAATAAAATTATTACGGCATTAAAAACCTCGACTTTTTCGTAATATTTCGCCATATATTCTTTATTTAGTACCTTGATTTACTTTTCGTCAAGTGTGACAAACTTTAAGGGAAAGTAAAAAATTTTATCCAAAACTCTTTCACCCCCGTTTGTTTTGCAAAATTAAAAACAAAAACTACAAATGCCAAATAACCAGGTGCGAAGCGCAGCAAAGAGGGGATTGTGGGCATTGTTAATAAACTTGTTCGAAACTATTTCTATAAAATTGTGGATATATCGATACATTTATACATTCATTCCCCCTCCATGGAATATAATATTTTCTGATTTCTTTGAAAAATTTGTGTATTTTTTTATATTTGGTTAATAAGACCAGCACCGGTGAGTCAAACATCATGCTATCTGGAAGTGCTGTCACATTGCAGAGCCAGTTGAACATCTTAGGAGTCACTGCAGAGACCAACATGTCGGCACAGTCACGTGGCAGATATAGCTAAAAGGGCGTCTCAAAAGCTTGGGGTGCTATTTCGTACCAGACATCTGTATACACCAAGCCAACTGCTGACAGTCTACAAAGCCCAGATTCGACCAACTATGGAGTACTGCTCACATATATGGAGTGCGGCACCCAAACATACCTTAATGCTTTTGAATACCGTGCAAACACGAGCTATCAAGCTGATAAATGACCCCGTACTTACCCGTGGCTTGGATAGTCTCGAACATCGAATAACTGTGGGTGATCTATCTCTCTTCTACAGGTATTATCACGGAAGGTGCTCTGAAGAGCTGGCACGTCTGATCCCCGCGGGAGTAGCACCTACTAGGCGAACACGTCAAACAGACGGTAACCATCAATTTACTGTCAAAATAGAGGCACCAAGAATCTCATTATATCAGAATTAATTTCTCTGAAGAACAGCATCGCTGTGGAATGGACTCCCTGCGACAGTTTTCCCTACAGATGACAACCTGAACCGTTTCAAAACCAACATACACCAACATTTCCGCGCACTTGCCGCTTCTCGAGCGTGATAGGGATTTCCTTGCGAGTGCGCATAACCGTAAAAAAAGCTGGCGAAATACAAGTCATTGGCGAAAAGTGGGACAAGTACCTTAATTTTGATATATTTTATTGACGTTAATTTAACAACTCCGAATAAAACTACCTACTAAACCGTTAAATTCTTTAATTGCCATAAAAACAGGTCCATAAAAAATTTAAACAAAATTCCCACTAAATAAAACATTATGTATACAGGGTGGTTTTCACATTTTTTTTATTAAAATTTTATGTTATCTTTACTTTTCACAATGTTGAATACAGAGAAGCACTGTTTAGTTTTGGAACAAAACAATAGCGAAGCAGTGGCGTGTCGTATAGGGGGCCAGGGGGGCAAACACCCCCCCGCCCCTCTGCGCTTGGCGCCCCTGGCTGAGAAACTAGCTGACATCGACCAATCAGATGCGTTGTTCTAAGGGGGGTAGGGGACAACTCGCCGCTGCCGATCCGCCGCGGTCAATTTGCCGCGGGCCAATTCGCCGAGGAGATAATTCGCCGTTGGCCGATTCGTTGCAAAAATTTTTGTTTAATTCTTATTTTAATCTAACGTAATTTATTTTTTTGTAACTCATCAAAATACGTGTTAAACCTAACGGTGGTCAATTGATCGCAATTATATACTAACCGGTGTCTCGCCCACCAACATTTTGCAAAAGACAAAATGCTTTTTCAATAGTATTTTATAAAAAACTAATTTATAAAAAAAACTAAATATATTATTTTAAATTTATTTTTGAAAATAATGCTTTTTACAAAGACTAATTTATTAAAAAAAAACAAAAAAAATGTTTTCTTATTTTTTTTAAGAATACTTTTTCAAAAAGCAGTTTTTTTCAATAATAATATATAAAAAGCTATTTATTTAAAAATATGTTTACTTCACACAAAATATTAAAATAAAAATTTTAAAAATTCTCGCGGTGAATTGTCCAGCGGTGAATCAGCCAGCGGCAAATTTTCCCCGCGAGAAAGGGACCGCGGCCAATTGGTGCCATTCCCGTTTTAGGGAAAGGAATAAAGTTTCCCCGGAATTCAAGAGTAGCGCTGCTGACCACACTTCACGCTAAAAACTGTGAATTTTTTACAGGATCACCCTGTAGCTACAACATGAAATTTGCTACACATATCTTATACCACCCAAGACCTTGCCATTTTGTTTAGTTTACTGTTTCTATTATTACCGAATACACGGTTGTTGGTTTCGTAACGTTGAAATATTGTTGTTAGTTGAGAAAAACCGCGATTTTTTTCCTATAACCAGTAATAAAAAAAACTGTGAGGTGATTTAAATGGTTAAAACATCGTGTTGTAGTTTTAAAATATTGAAAAGCCCAAAATAAATATGTGACTCCAAATTATTTAAAATAAAAATTATTTTCGTTATGTGCTTTTTTAGTTAATATTGCATATAGGTTCGGTTGTTTTGATAAGTTTGGTTTGATTAGGTCAGTTTGGATCAAGCGCTGATTTAAAGGGGGTTAACGGGGTAGTTATCCCGCCCCCAGAATAAAAATTAACGGGCAAACGGGAAAATTACCCCTTATTAGAAATAAAATTAATAGGTACACAAAAGGTTTTTTTGTCGACAATTACTCGCCCCCTTAGAATTTTGCCCAGATCCGCCCTTGGTGAGAATTGACGATCTGTTTTGATCTGACTATGCGACAGTACACACACGCCTTTTTGTGCAGCGCGGTGTCGCCGCGGTGCAGCAGCCTTACCGCAATTGCGGTCCGTGGTGCCGGTACACACACGCGATTCCTGCAGCGCGATGTCGCAGCGGTACCGCGCTGTAGAAAAACGCGTGTGTGTACCGACACCATATAACGCAATTGCGGTAACGCTGCGGCACCGCGGCGACACCGCGCTGCAGAAAAACGCGTGTGTGTACCGGTGCTAAGGTTTAAATTTAAGGTGTACATAATTCCCAAATTTATATTTATCTTTTAAGCAAAATCAAACCATCTTCTAAGACATGATAAAATGTTGTTAGTTTTTATTTAGCATATTTGCTACAATTTTTTCTTAAATTAACTTAAAACTATACTTTATATTCAAATTTATAAAACAAATAAATAAATAGGTATAAACTAACACTATATTAATAAAATTTAATAACTTTATATAAATTGTATTGAAAATAAATATTTTTTTATACTTTTTTAAAAATTTTTTAAATTTGGTTCATTTTTAATTGACACTTTTAATTTATTGTATTCACCCTTTTGAAAATATTGATTTTTGAACAACTAATTTTGATGTAGTGCTTAAATGAAAATCTTCTTTTGTCCGGGTATTGTAAGTATGATAATTATAATTTTAATTTATAAATTATTTTAATGAATTTGGTAGTAAATTATTATTAATTTTATAAATAAAAATGCAAATATTATAAAATATAAAATATTTTACATTTAGCCAGTTTAATTTGGTATATTTATCTGCATTTAAAATTATCCTCATTGCACGATTTTGTAAAATTTGTAATTTTTCCAGAATGTCTTCATTAGCTGAATATAAAATAGTTGAGCAATACAAAAAATACGGCAAAATTATTGTGTTGTATACACATTTTTTTGAGAAAAATGATAAATAATTACTTATTCTTCCTAAATATCCAACTTTTGCTGCTATTTTCGAGATGATATTATCGTAGTACTTATAAATTAAACTTTAATTTTGAGTCTACTATAATTCCTACATATTTGAATGAATTCACGATTTCCAATTTTTCATTGTTTATTTGAATTTATAAATTTAATAGATTACTTTTCAAATTTATTGTCATACATTTCGTTTTATTAACATTTAACTTTAATTTGTTTGTATTTAACCAATTTAAAACTAATTTTAAGTCAGAATTTAATAAATTAATAATATGTTCCAAAGAATTGCCTTTTAAGTAAATTAACGTATCATCCGCAAACATCTGAATTAAACTATATTTTAAAATGGATGGTAAATCATTTATGTAAAGAATAAATAATAATGGCCCCAATTTACTTCCCTGAGGTACCCCAATTTTGATTTCTTTTTTGGATTATTTTAGTACGTTGTTTTCTGTTAAAAAATAATTTTTAAACTTTTCCAGAACTTTTCCTCGTAATCCATATTTATAAAGTTTTTGTAGAAGTCTCTATCAATTGTTTCAAAGGCCCTTTTAAAATCTAAGAATATTTAATATAATTTATAATTCATGAAATCAATGAGTTTGTTTAAATATTTTAAAGATTCGCTGGACTTCGCGTTTAGAAACTAAATAATTAATAATTAGGATTACTAATGACACAAATAAGGGGTAGAGAGATGAAGGGTTTAGCCTTGCGTTATATTCAATATTTTTCAAAGGGGAGGAAGGTCAAAACTCTATTTTTTTGAATTTATGAATATTTCCTAAAGCAACTATAGGCAGAAAATAGTATTTGACTATTCTTGTGATAAAGCCCGAGTAGCTAACACATGTGCAGGCCAGAAATCCAACAAGAAAATTTTCAAAACGTGATCTGTACAATAGAAAAATAAACATTTACTCAACGCCATCCCAATCATTTTAATAAGGTGACCATTTTTTGGCCTAAAGTATTTACTACGTTTATTTTACAATGCAAAAAGTCGGAAATATGTGCAATCATAATATAGAACCTTTATGTTTTCCTCTGGTATCATCAAAACAAAATTAAAATTATAAATTATAAATGTAATTTTATATTATAAAGTAAACAATAGATAGAAAAAGCTGTACGTTAATTTAATAAGAAACACGCGAAAAACTAATTAAAAATTCATATAAACTATACTCCGAGAATAACGTATATGGGATATAATATATATTTATTGTGTTTTTATAGCGTACCTCCGCTTACAAAGTACGGATTTTTTAATCTCTAGAGGGGTAATTTATGACCAAAGTTCACTGTATTGAAAAAGTTACAGTCTAAATCACGGATCGCTGCAGAAAAAATTCTGGACATGACCTGACCTGACTCAAAATTCGGATATTCATAGTTATGTAATGCCAAAAGTGGCAAATTCTGACACCTTATATGACCGACCGAACCAAAATCACATTGTGTTAGTTCTCGTTAGATCCAGTGGCAGTTCCTCCATGTGCACGTGTACTCCCAAAATAATAATAAACCCCAAAAGGAATTCACCAAAGATTTAAATACTAACTAAAAAGTAATACCCGGTATGTATGTGTTTGTATTCGTGTTTCGAACGAGGATGCATAGGGCGGCTGCCGCCGGCGGCGCCGCGCTTAACTGGTCCCAAATTCTGTGCACCGTAGATCTTTTGTCGCATCTGAATTACCAAATATGGATAGCGTTGGAAAAGACAAACATAAGCATACAACTAATTAAGGCCATCAAAGAGATATACCGCAATAGTAAGGCAAAAGTTAAAATAAAAGCAAAACTAACCAAAGGCTTTCAAGTAAATAAAGGTCTTAAACAAATTTGCTGTATCTTGCCTACGCTCTTCAAGATATATTTGGAACAAGACCTTAAAGTCTGGAAGAGAAAATGCCAACACATGGGAATTCCGTTGAATGAAACCACCTTGCATTCTTTATGTTTTACCGATGATCAGATAGTGGTGGCTCAGGATTATGACGACCTCGAATATATGACACGAAAACTAATAGAAGAGTACAATAAGTGGGGACTAGAGGTTAATATCAATAAGAGTATATGTGTATTGGTGGAACGAAACAGGATCTAATCTTAAATACCGGGCAGCAAATTCAGTCCTGTGATGAGTATAAATACTTAGGTCTAAAAATTACAGCTGACGGAACACTAGACAAAGCTATAAAAGATAGAAACGTACAAGGAAGAAAAGCAATAACTTTATTAAATGGAATAATTTGGGACCAAAGTATATCAAAACATAACAAAAAGCTTATATATAACACCATTGTAAAAAGTATTATTACATATGGCTCAGAAGTAGAACCAATCAAAGATAGAGCAGAAAAAATGCTTTCCGCTACGGAGATGGACTATTGGAGAAGAGCAGCAGGGAAATCAAAAAGAGAAAGAGTTACAAATCAAAGAATAAGAGAAAGTATGACAGTGGGTGAACGTACTTTAGTAGATGATATAAGAAAAAAACAACTGGTGTGGTACGGACATGTACAAAGAATGGATGATGGAAGACCACCTAAACAAATATTACAATGGAAACCAACTGTCCGAAGAAAACGAGGAAGGCCGAGGAGAAGCTGTGGAGAAGGAATAGACAGTGAAATAAGAATAAGTGGCCTAGATGATGAATTATGGGCAAACAGAAACGAGTGAAGATTGGGTATCGGAAGACGTAGAACGTTGTGAAACCGATGAATATATATATATATATATATATATATATATATATATATATATAGAAAGAGAGGAAAACATGTCCCTATAGAATTTTACAGTACACAGAATCTGGACCTTATTTCGGTTGTGCTCTTGTAAATCAATGGCGACGATCGATCCCGCCTGCACCCCCATGATGCCACCCGCGTTATCGGTTACCGTTGGTTGTTAAAGCTAGCTTATAAGCACCTTCAATTAGTACACTGAGACAACTTGGCGTTATCGGTCGGGTCGTATTGTTTTCATTTCGAAGATTTAGTAGTTACTTAACGGCACAAGAAGTTGGCATGGCACTCAAAAAAAAAAATTCGCCTGCGCCCAAATTATTTTTTGGGTGTGCACCCTTACACTTACTCCACTCGCCGCCACTGGTTAGATCCCTGTTTATCAGGTCGGTTTGGATCAGGTCAGGTTATACAATACCGCCAGACGTCCCTGTTAAACAATAAAATAGAATAAAAGTGCTAATTATACAAAAACTGTCGGAATAATAAGGTTAAGACTTTTTTCAATCCAAAAGATCTTAAACCTAATGAACATAACCTAATGCAAGTCGGTAGGTCTTGAATGTTGGATTTTTAGGGGAACGTTAAAAGCTGAAGAAAATAATGTAGTATACAGGATGGTTGGTCGCCTTAATAAGTCAAGTATTTCATTCAGATGGTTTCCAATAATAGATAAACTAAAGTAGTGCCTTTTTTGCCTCTTAACCGAGGCTCCAGAATGGAGTCCTTTCATTAATATTTCAGACGTAAAGATGATAATAGTAATTCGGCGTCGGTATTACTTTACAAGAAAACAGAAAAACATTTTTGACCAAAAATTTTTCGAAAATTATTAGCAATTTTTAACAAAAATTATATGAAAGACCCGCAGCAACTTCTGTTTGTTGTACATACCTATTTATACATGTGGCATGCAAAATTGTGCGCGGTATTTTAGTAATAGTAGTGATACACGCGGTCAACTGAACACTTGCGAGCTTTTAAAGTGCTTTTTGCAATTGATCAATTGATCAAAGTTTAAAAGTATCGATGATCCATGTGTGGTTGCATATTTTTTTCGAAACAGATAACAAAACATTTTGTTCGGTTTGTCAATAAATTTAAAGTGTAGTTTACAAAAGGATCTAAAGTTTTTTGAGTGGATTTTATGTGGTGAAAACTGTACTTTTACTTATTGCTATTTTTTTGAGCTTCTTTTGCCGTGCCCCTTATTACTCTTATATATTTATTTTAACAAACATTTGGTATCTTGCATTTTTTTATACAAGATATTTTAATTTAAGATTTTAGTGGCAATTTTTTTAGAGGGTTATAAGAATTTTGAATAACGCTTAATTTGCGTTATTTATAGTAAAAATAACTAGATACAAAACTGGACTTTTTTTTCGAAATAAAAAAGCTTTTCTTCCTTTAGAGTCACTTTCTATCCCTCATGTTAGTGATAAAATGTTCGTCATTTTAGGGATAAAAATGCCACATTATCCCCAATCGGGGATAAAAAGTAGCACATTAGAGACAAAGAAATAAAAATCAAAGATAAAGTGACAAACTAGTAACAACAACTTGAAAATCATAAAAAAAATAAAAATGAAACAACTGAAAAAAGAAAAAAAAACTCGAAAAAAATTGTATTTAAAAACGGCGCTTTTTGGATACCCTTTGAGTCTAGAAAATTTTCACCGAAAATTTTAAACAAAATAAGTATATTTTTCTTTTTTTTAATAAAACGTTGCAAAGTAAGAACAAAAGGACTTATAACAATTTTTACAACGTCACATTTTCCGTGTTTTAAAAATTGTTGGTATGTAAATAATTTTTGATTTTTTTAAGAAAAAAATGACGCTCTCAAATTTTGGACGTACCGTATTTCATATTTGTTATTAAATAATTTAAATTTATTCCGTGAAAAGTAAAACAACACGAAATTTTTAAAATTTTATTGTGTCCTAACCACCACATTAAAAAAATTGGTTAGAAAAGAACTCCTTGCCTATTCATTTTTTTTAACAAATAAATAAGTGAACCAGCAGATGCGGTGGTTTTTTGAAATTACGATATTTTCAAAAATTTCCTATCTAAGGGTATGGCACAAATTTAATAACACTCTGATTGTACAGGGTGTCTCATGATATTTTTTCCCCCCCCTTTTAGACCATTAATAATAGGAATATACAAGAAATTGTGTTCGAATTCGCGGAATTTTTACGTTTAAATTGCATCTTGACTTTATTCCGGATGCTTAGCATATTTGACAAACGCTCAAATTTCTAGTTTTTGTAAATTGGATGCTCCTTATATTATTTAATCAAATACGGTAAGCATCAGGAATAAAGTCAAGATTCAATTTAAAAGTAAAAATTTCGCGAATTCGAACACAATTTCTTTTATATTCCTACATCAATTATTAATGGTCTAAAAGGGTGGGAAAACTATAATGAGACACCCTGTACAATTAATCACCAATTTGTTAATTTAAGCCCATCGAAAATGAAACACCCTGTACTTAAGTACCAAATGAATTATATTTCGTTTTATTTTTGTGAGAAAAAAAACTGGTGTCCCTTATCGATTTTTCAAAAAAAAAAACAGGAAAAATAGATGCCTGTAGCAAATAACTGTAAAAATATTTTTTTTTAACCAGAAATGGTAAAAGTTTAAAACGTTACCTATTGCGCAATTTTAACTGACTGACGATTTTTTATGACTTTAGATAATTGGTATTCTTATTTAAAATTTTATCACCAAATATTTACATAACGTCTAATAAAAGTTTCATGCTATTTACCTTGACTTGTTGAATGGTTTGTTGAATTTATTAATCATTTATGGTTTATATAAACAAAACTTATTTCTGAATACAAAAAAAAATATTGTTGGCCAAATTATATTTTTTTTTAAGACGATTTCTTTTACAATTGTAGTTTTTTTTTAATGCATTTTTCCGATAACAAAATTTTGACCTAACCATACCTTCGGTAAAAATAAATAGTAAAAGCTACATATTGAAAAATAAAAACTATCCTCAGTATCTCAAAACGAAAGTGTATAACCAATGTATCCTTCCTGTACTTACCTATGGATCCCAGACCTGGACATTTACAAAATCAAACATGGATAAGGTAACAAACGCCCAAAGATCAATGGAAAGACAAAGGTTACATGTAAAGCTAACAGAAAAGGAATAAACGGATAAGAAATAAAACAAAAGTAAGAGATGTAAGAGGAGAAGTACCAAAATTAAAATGGAAATTTGCAGGTCATAATATCACACAGGAAGATGATCGATGGAACAAGTTTATTGTAACCTGGAGACCTTGGGCAAATAAAAAAACTTGGGGAAGACCCCAAATGAGATGGGTGGATGATTTGAAGAGACATGTAGGAGCTAGATGGATGAACACGGCGACAGAAAGAGAAGAATGGAGGATATTGGGGGAGGCCTATGTCCAAAGATGGATCGAAGAAGGTTAGATAGATAGATAGATAGATAGATTTCCCCTCAAATTCAGGATCTGGATATGCCGTTACTTGTACTCCATACTCTAACGATCTTTTTCTAGATTAGAGGACGTCAAAAAAACTCTTGCTACCCGGCGCCCTCAGATCTTGCTACGCCACTGTATTTGACGCAATATAACCAAACCTAAGGCTGGGTGTCCATTTAGCGTTATATCCGGGCCGATTTATCTTTTCTTGGGCTTTGATTGGTTGATTTGAAAATTTGAGCTAATCAAAGCCTCAGAAAAAAAATCCGCGCGGATAAGACGCTCCAGGGACAGCCGCTTAAGCCAAGCTAAATCTTTGGCCACCGGTTGGTTAGGTTAGTTCGTAAGTATAGATTTTTAGTCCCCAGAAAACGGTTTGGAAAATGTTTTTTTAAAAAATGCTTTTAAAAAAATTGTTTTTATAAATATATAACTTTATTTATTTTTTGCAAAGGACTAAATTGGAAGGTGCGTAAAGTCAAAAAATTAAACATTAATTTTTTGCCAATCAACGAAATCATTAATTTAGTGTTCACGAACATTAATATTACAAAGTAGTATTTTAAGTGATCGATATCAATATATTTATAAAAAAAATTAAATGTTCGTTCATTTTGTTATTCTATGTGGTTCTAGCCTGAAAATTGGCATCAAATTGAAGTAATAAATTCAAATTAATCCCACCAATGACGTCAAAATTTCTGGTAAAACCAGTGGCGGATCTAGGCGCATAAAATTAAAGGGGCGTAAAAATAAAATTTTGTGTTGTTGATCGATTTTTAACTCAAAAAAGTTGAAGGGAAGCCGGGCTCACCCAGGCCTCCCGTAGATCCGCCGCTGGGTCGAACCAATTGATAAATAAAATAACCATAATCGTTTATATTGGCAATGTCAACAGTAAAGGTTAAATCGTTTATTTATTCTGCTAAAGTCAATTTGCACATAATGGCCAACCGCGATTGCAGGGTGTGCGACACTTTTTTTGTTAATGTTTGCTATTTCGCAAGATAAAACTGCAAATTTAAATATCAGAGTTTGTGTTTGTATGGAAGGCTTTGTTCCTGTTGGAGATAGACCATAATAATATACAGGGTTTCCCATTAATAAAGGATGGCTGCCGGATTTATCTAAGAAACCCAGTGCCTGGGGGGTTCAGCCCACTCCTGAAGCTAAGATTTTTTTAGATATTCTCCACATATTTCATAAATACAAACATAATGGGATCTCGGGCCCTCCAAAAATGTCTCTGGCCCACCCCGAAACTTTTTTTAATATACGCCACTGAAGACACCATACCATTTGCTACGACTTCGAGAAAAAATTACGGGCCTTGCGAATCAATCTAAAATATTTTTTTGTAGCTTTCCGTTAGGATACATCATCTCATGACTAGAAAAAAATACTCTGCTAATATATGGGCCCCTAAGCTCACACTAGGTACTATAGTTATAGTGTACGTGTGAGCTAATATAACTAAAAACTAAAATATATTTTATTCAACTCCAGACTAAATTACCTTTTGTTTGATACCACACAAGCCATGTTATGACTTAAACTCAAATTTTTGAAATCTACCCCCACCCTTAAAAAAAAAACAAAAAACTAAAATGTATTTTGTTAAACTCCGGACTCAATTACCTTTCTTTTGAGATCACATACGCCATATTTTCACTTAAACTTTAATTTTTAAAATATACCCTTTTTTTTTAAATAAATTAAAATGAATTTTGTTTAACTGCAGACTCAATTACCTTTCGTTTGATATCACACACGCCATATTTTCACATAAACTCTAACTTTTGAAATCTACTCCCACCCTTTTATTTGGTTTGTGTTCGGTGGATTTTGTTCATTTTTAAATGGGACCATCTCGACCCAAGACCGAGCCTAGGTACCAAATTTCATTAAAATCGGCCGAGCGGTTTTTGAGTTATGCGCGTTGGTCGTTACAGACATACAGACAGACAGACAGACATACAGACAGACAGACAGACAGACAGACGGCGCAACAAAAATGTTTCAAAATCATCTGAAACGTAAAGATATATAAAAATTTTTGAAATCGGAGCAACTTTTTTTTTCTCGAAAAAATTAGGATCACCATAGCTCACACTACTATAGTATAGTATATGTGTGAGCTAATATTATTTACGAAACACTACTATATTAACAAACACAAATTTTGTCTTATTTATATTCTATACATACAGGGTTTATAATATTCTACAGGTATAGCTGAATTTCAAAAAAATCTGATACGGTCTTGATTTAACTTTGATAGAATAACATTGAAATGCAATGAAATTTTGACAGGATGTATCAGTTTTTTTTAAATTAGGTGTGCCCTTAGAAAACTGAACTAGATTTTCTAAGCATGTACCGCAGGGAGAAATATCACTTTTATTTTTTTTTTAATATTTATTAAACTTATACACGTTTAATAAATATTAAAAAAAAAATAAAACAGGTAATAGAAAAAAAAAAACAATAAAAAAACAATAAAATAATAATAACAAAAATTGATTTTAAAAAAATGCTTTTCAATTTCTTCTAAACCTCATCCTGCTAAAATGGTTCCCAGTACAGAAGCAGCATTCGGTAAATTAAGTTAAAAAATATCCTCACTACCTTAAAACGAAAGTGTATAACCAATGTATCCTTCCTGTACTTACCTATGGATCCCAGATCTGGACACTTACAAAATCAAACATGGATAAGGTAACAAAAGCCCACAGATCAATGAAAAGACAATGTTACATATAA